>OY821765.1:18493494-18794407 GCA_963682095.1 Potentilla sterilis | reverse complement strand
CTTCTAAATCTTTTAAATTGCTTCCTCCCGCCTTTTTTCTCTCCTCCTTCCCCCCCCCCCCCCTCCTTCGGCCTCCGGCCTCCTCCTCCTTCTCCTCCTCCTCCGGCCTCCTCCTCCTTCCCCTCCTCCTCCGGCCTCCTCCTCCTCCTCCTCCTCCTCCTTCCCCTCCAGCCTCCTCCTCCTCCTCCTCCGATCCGGTATTTTTTTTTTGCCCAAAATGCAGTTATAGCCGACGAAATTGACATTATTTCGTCGGCTATAACTGCATTTTTTTAATATATTCCGACGAAATAGATCAAATCGTCGGCTATACTTCAGAACAAATAGCCGACGAAACCAAATTTCGTCGGCTATAACTTTAAAATATTAATATATTTGACAAAGCTTTGGCCGACGAAATCATTTTCGTCGGCCATAATTCGTCGGCCAAGGTTGGAATGGCCGACGAAGTCGTTTTTTTCGTCGGCCATTGGTATTACCGACGGTGTATTTCCGACGACTTATAGCCGACGAAAATTTCGTCGGTAGAAGGTATAGCCGACGAAAAAATTGGCATAGCCGACGAAATTTTTTTCGTCGGCTATTCTCCCATATCTGGTAGTGCTACCCGGTTTTGCCCTAGCTTTCTCCTATATATAGATGCCGATTTTTTCACATAAAACTTGTCACATCTGAAGCCAAAACACATGTCTAAAGCTCTTCCAAATATTCTACCTCAAGTCCTAAATAGAATTGCTAGCCGAATCCCATACCACCACCACCCTAAAATTCCAATCCGTGCTCCATCATCCTTCATCCGGTCAACACAAGCTGCTGCCCCAAAGGTGTCTAAATGTGTGATTTACTCCTTTTCGGCTTGTAATGTTTTTTATTTTACAAACTTATGTCTATGTAGTTTGTATGATCTTTTAGTATTTGTTTGTATGTCGATGTATGAACAATGAGTTTGCTTAGTTTTGTATGTTTAAAGAAGTTCTTGATTTCGATTCTTTGTGTTTAGCTAACTCTAAAGTTTCGGTCTCATGGTTCATTGAAAGTTAAAATATGCAAACACAATTTGTAAATATGTAACCGGTTAGGTCTTAGGGATGCATGTTTGATTTGATTCTTGATTAGTTGTTTGAATTCGTATGCAATCGAAGGAGATGTTTAGATGTAATTGTAGGCCATCGTTGTTGTCTAGATGTTGAATTTACTTGTCGTAGCAACATAGGTCAAATTAGAACACTAAGTCGGTTTGGTTTGTGTTGTTGCTTAGGGTTAGAGTAATTCTTATAACTTGCTTGTCTAATATGAAGAGTGACGCCTTGCATGTTAACTTGTTTTCAACTAAGAGATTTCGTGCCTTATATGCTAATTGTTTAATTTCTAAACTAAGTGTCTTTAATCGATTAGCTAAAGATTAAGGTTACGCACTAAGCTAAGTCTAAGTATTTTCGTGAAATCTAAAATCGACTAGATAAACCACTAAGGAGTCTAGTTAGGTTGGAATTAAGTCGAGTCTAGAATATTTCAAAGCATGTTTTCGTGAGTCCATAATTGTTACTTGTTTCATTTTGTGATAGTTTTTGATAATTGATTTGTGTGAAAGATGTCGACCAAACTTGTACATAATATAATAGATTTTATTTTCATATACCCTAGCTTTAGGGGCAGTCCCTGCCGATAGGGCAGTGGCCTGCCGGCCCTTAGTGCCATAACCTCACTTTCCCCCAAGTTTCAATGCATGTATATATGTGAATAAGTGTGACATTGTTTGTGTATATATGTGTGTGTTTTATTCTAACATTCTCATGTTTCAGGTACCCTTAATCCCCGGCTAGAACGATCCTTACTTAGTTATACTACTAATGATCTTTTGTAGGGTTATTATTTGCGTGTTGCTTTGGTGACTCGTCAAGTTGAGTGTTCACCTTTTTGGACTTTATTTCTTTGGTTGTAGTTTTAATTTTCCTTTCGGTTTATAGTCAATAAGGAACTCAAATATGAGCTTGTAATGGAGCTTCTGCTCGTGCTTGACCTAACATAATTTGGTCGTCACACCTAACTAAGCAAAGGAAGTTATTCATTTACGTCAAAAAAGAAGAAGGATATTTGTTATTTAAGGTTGTAAAGCTCACTAGGTGCTAGGCGGTCGCACGGCTACCTTGGAATGCCTAGGCGGGTAGGCGGTGTTGTAGGCTGATTTGAATAATTTAATAGTTATTTATTTTTATACATGTATTCAACTATTTATATAATTATAAATTATAATACTCAACATATAGAATACTCAAAATCAAATTCCAAAATACTCCAATGTCCAACCAAATTAAAATAGTCCAAAATCAAAAATTCATACAATAATAGTCACAATAATAATACTAGAATTAAAGTTTTATCTTAAAAGTCAAAATCATTTTTTTTTTAGTACAAACTTCCCAAGACCTCTTAGGACTGCCCCGGCCGCTTAGGCGGCCGCCTAACTCTAGAAACGTCTAGCGTCGCCTTAGAGCCATTCCTCTAGGTGGTAATACGCCGCTTAGGGCCTAGTCGTCATTGTTTTAGAACATTATAGTTAATAGAAAGAAAAAAAAATTCCATTGAACAATAACACATTGACCTTGTAACAAAATAAAACGGTATACAACACATTGACGTGGGTCACCCCGCGCCCGCTATTTCTTTGCCTTGATATATATATATAGTTAATACAGTTGATCGAGGACGTCATGATTTATTCTATACTTGCATAATTATTGTCAACCTTCTGAAACCATCATTCATATTATCATATGTGTACGTACTTCTTGTTAATTGGTTTATGCTGGCTGAGGTAGGTTGCGTATTGCTTATTGATTATTGTAAATCGCTAGTATGATTCAAATAATGGACAGGGCATTTCTAGTCGGTACGTATTAGCTAGTAATCAACTTCCAAATAACTATCCATCATCGACTAGCTAGCTTAGCTATATGTTCTTCTCACTATCTCTGAATCTGACTCTTCAAATTTGATTGGCTTGAAATTAAGTTTGATTCATCAACTCTAGGAATCAGTCTAGCGGTCTCGGATTCAAACCCGGCGGCCTCCAAAACTGTCTATTTCATTTTTCTTCCCGGAAAATTAACAAGTTTCTTGTAATTAAGCTTCTCTTCTAGAATATATGTGAATATATGAAAATTTTGGTAACACAAAGTATATATGAGAAACATTATTACACCAAGAACCAGACAGGTCTCAAAATCCACAGTAATGTTAATTATTATGATTGATTTTTTTTTGAAGAATAATTATTATGATTAATATGCTGTTGATGGTTTTAGCAGAGTACATTATACTGTTAATGTTATGATCGATGCATGTCGAAAATACTTTTCTACCTCATATAGCTGACTTTCAATTTTGATCAACAATTGGTGGGAAAAAAAAAAAAAGGAAGGAAGGAAGGAGATATCACATTTCCCATCCTTGATTAATATGTACACATTTAAGGCGTAATCCAAATTCTTTTAAATCAGAATCTCTTTGTACAGTAAAAGATAGAGAATAATAAAACAGACCGCCATGATTAAGGCCAAGTCCTGCATATATACATATTTAGATGATTCTTCGTCCCTCCAAAATCCAAAGCAATCCTCCAAATAACTATTCAACTATAAGAATTAAGGACGTCTTGATTCCTTACCATCTTGTGTTTAGGAATATATTTCCAAATCATGAAAGTTCATATCTATATATATCTTAACTCTCTGTAAATTTCTTAATATGTTTCCCTGAGAAGGAATATGTTACAAGATTTCATACAGCACATAGTTTTCCTTCTATTGCTTCTTTCTATAAAATTCATGAGACCTTGAACCGGTCACTGCCTTTCTACTCTCAACTATTCATGATTTCTGCTAGCTTAACCCTTTTCATTTGCTCTTCTTTCATTCAAATTCTTCAGTGTTGATATTTGTGAAGTGTTATATTGATCAACTGGTGCTCTGGAAATCTCTTAGTGATTAACTACGATCACTCTTTGTTTTCGTATCGTCCAGACTATCAAGAAGCAAGGAAGCTAGCTGCAGATAGCTCTTCAGTATGGAGACAACTCAATGGATTGCAGGAGTTAAAAAGGGCCATAATGAACTCGGGTTTGTCCTAACAGCTTCCTTTCTAATATTCCTTGTATTGATTTGTACAGACTATTCTTCTCTAAACTACGGAAGAAATTTCAATCGGGTCACCTATTTCATCACCAACTTTGCGAATGTAATTGTTACCCAAGACCAAGATCACCACCATCCCAACTCTCTTCCTCCTCAATCTAGTACTGATTCTCGAACAGCCGATCAAACCAAGAGGATCAGTAATAATTCTAGTATTGCTAATACATCTACAAGCGCTCCTGCTCCTTATTCTCTTGGCCATGGAAGACAATCAGAAAATATTACCAGTTCCAATGAAACTCAGATTGCAAGTGTCATTTATACTCCACCACCACAGGCTACACCTAATACCAAGCACCAAATTCCTGATGTTGATTCGTGTTCGGGTCGATACATTTATGTGTATGACCTTCCAAAGAGGTTCAACCAGGACTTGCTCAAGAATTGCCATTCCCTTCATAAATGGACTGATATGTGCCCCTACATGTCAAACATGGGTCTAGGACCTAAACTAATTGACAAATCTTCTAAGAGACGTGATCGGCTCTTGGGGGGGCAAGGTTGGTTTGCTACACATCAGTTCTCATTAGAAGTTATTTTTCATAATAGGATGAAGAAGTACAAGTGTTTAACCAATGATTCATCATTGGCCTCGGCGATATTTGTTCCCTTTTATGCTGGCCTTGATGTTGGCCAGTACCTCTGGGGATACAACTCATCGATCCGAGATGCTTCTCCACTAGAATTGGTGAAATGGCTTTCGAATAGACCTGAATGGAAGACAATGTGGGGTAAAGACCATTTCTTAGTTGGAGGCAGAATTGCATGGGATTTCAGGAGACAAACAGATGATGATTCTGATTGGGGATCCAAGCTCATGCCACAATCCAAGAACATGACATTGTTGTCAATTGAATCGAGCGCTTGGAGCAACGAGCAGGCGATACCATACCCTACATACTTCCATCCCTCAAAGGAGTGTCAGGTATCTGAGTGGCAGAGAAGAATGAGAAAGCTCAAGCGGCCAAACCTCTTCACTTTTGCTGGGGCTCCAAGACCTGAGTACAAAGAAAATATCCGGAATATGGTTATAAGCCAATGTCAATCTTCAACAAAACATTGCAAACTTGTAGGGTGTTATCATGGTGCAACCAAGTGTAATGACCCTTTAAATGTGATGAAGGTGTTCCATTCGTCAGTTTTCTGCCTGCAGCCTTCCGGGGACTCATTCACTCGTCGATCAATATTCGACTCCATCTTGGCAGGATGCATTCCGGTTTTCTTCCATTCGGGATCAGCTTATGTGCAGTACACATGGCACTTCCCCAGCAGTCCGTCCAAGTATTCAGTGTTTATATCAGAAAATGATATCAAGGAGAAGAAGGTGATGATCAATGAGACATTGCTTAGAATTCCCAAAGACATAGTACAAGCAATGAGGGAGGAAGTTATAAGGTTGATTCCGAAAATAATATATGCAGATCCAAGGGCAGATGAATTGGAGACACTTGAAGATGCATTCGACATAGCAGTTAAGGGACTGCTTGAGAAGGTAGAGAAAACTAGGAGGGACATGAAGGAGGGTCGAGATTCTGGTAATGCTTTCTCTCAACAAAATGGTACCAAATTTGATATGCCAGGGACTAAGAGAAGGAAATGACAATCAAGGTGATTCGGAAACAGAATATTTTTGTATGTATTTCAGGTGTAGTGCGATTCTATGTTGTTTTTTGGAATAAATTTTTTAAATATTTGATTAGTTATCGATTGTTTCTTACATGACCAACTAGCGAGTGTCATTACTATACCTCTGTCTACAATAAAGCAAAGACTATATATGACAAGCCCCCCAAATTTCAACCTAAACTCAAATGATGCCTTGCGGGAACCACTTTAAGACTAGCTCTATCGATAAATCGATAAATTGATTTTATAATGGACAACCCTAAATACTGCAACGAACAAAAACACTTCTAAATCCAGTTTCAACCTCAACGTCTGCAGCTATCAGCTTCCCAAATCACATCAACCACCAAAAATAAACACAAAATCAAACTCAACTTATACTCAATGGGGTCACAGGTAATTAGAACAGTCTAATACAATAAACTTGAAATAAAACAAAACAGACAGATGAGGGATCGATGCCACAGTGCGGGAGTAATGACAATGATTATGCCTCGACTCCGAGTACCCTTGACATCCAATAAACTAATATGCACAATGGGTCAAAGGAAAGTAAATTAAAAAAGTTAGAGTGATTGAATAAAAATAATTTAATATAATATTTTAAATAAAAGTATTATATTACTTTCCCGATATTTTAAAAATAAAAACCACAATGCATGTGTTTTAATTACGTTTCAAAAAAATCGTGGTTATAAATCAGCCCATTTTCAGAGGAAATGTTTTCGAATGGAAAATATAAAATGTCCCACAAATAATATTTTCAAAGGAAAATATTTTCGAAAACCAAATAATAAATAACTGGACCAATCCCATTGACCCATTTCCAGAAATTCTTGTAATAAAAACTCAACCCTGCTGCTAGTTCGAGAATATATTAAATAAATGAAAGACTCATAAGAGAAAATATTTCTGAAAGCCAAAAATAAAATAATTGGACCAATCCCATTGGCCAATATAATAATATCGAGTAAAACAAGGAAAGGTTCGCACCACGTAATAGTAAACCTCTTAGGCTAAGGGTCGGAGCCACCAAAACTTTGTAGCATCCCACTCTACTCCTCAAAAAGCGTCGACCACCGAGGGTAGTCTGACCTATCTCACTAAATCATACCTTACATGGGATGAGGTAATAAGTGTATCCTCCATACGTCGACCACCGAAGTGAGTCTGATCTATCGAGTCAAATCATCCCTTGCGTGGGTGGGCACAAGGCATACATCTATATAGATTAGCTAGCTATAAAATATATGACCCTAATATGGTGAATAAAATCCGAAAACAAAACTGAAAATACGCTTCCTCTAGTATATCATAAATCAGTATGGTCTCCGACCGCACATATGAGGCTTAAAATATAATTAAATAGATAAATACGATCAACATGCCCCACATGTCGTAAAATTCACAAATGATGAAATTATACAATTCCCATAAATCACATTTTCGGTCTTTAAATATAAATATATTAAAAATGATCAAGTATGATTTATCAGATCATATTCTTTCCGGAAATCTCATTTCCGGATAAAATTACGTAATATTTAAAATAGTAGTAAACATATAACTCAAATTCATATTTCACTTTAAATATTAAATAAACAAATATCATAAAAATATATGAATTATCGGTCTTCGATAATTCATATCATGCTCGAGAAATTATTCAATCAAAAAATAAACTGCATTTCATAAAATATTTATGCATGCATGCATTATCTAAAATAAAAATCCACTCACAGTACGGCCGAACTTGCCGCTATTCCGAACTCTTGTCACCTCTCGATCTATAATTGAGACGTATTTATGATTCAAGAACTCGAAATTAGTTTATAAAAGTCAAATATACTGACATTCTCACTCGCACGAAACTTCCAAATTTTCTTTCTTGTTATTAGTACAGGAATTACACCTCAAAAACCGAAACAATTTACGTCTAAAATTACTCAGGACACCCATCTCGTGTCTGAACAATTATTTACCTGTCATTTCGTCACAAAATTTATTTATACGAATTTCTTCTCTTTTATCAAATTGTAATAATATAAGTTAAACATTAATTTCCAATTATCGAATTACTTTTACTGTTTACCATTTACTTTTATTATTTTATCGTTTCACTATTCACTTTTTACCGTTTCACTTTAATCTTTCAACCATCTCCTGCTACCGGCGCAAAAAATAAAACCACTACAGATCCCCTAAATTATCACACTAACCTCACCACAGCAGTGAGAACCTTTCCCCATCGTCTCCACCGCCAAAAACCTTCGCAGCCGCCACAACCCAAAATTTCACCAAAATTCAACCAATTAAACATAAAAATATGTATAAAAAAATAAACAAACACCTAATCGACTCCTTTCAACACTCTGAGCATAATTTCGACCTCCAATTTCACAAAAATCATTATTTCCGCCACCTCCTCCAAAAACACAAAAACCCTAGAATTTTGAATCCAAAATTCTCCTTACCTGGTAATAGGAGCATTATATGCGACGTTCTTAATATGTTTTTACCGCTATTTATGCAATGCTTAACCCTTATTATTGTAGCATTGAGCCACTTAGTCAAGTTTGGAGTCTTTGGTTGAGTTGGTTTGTGAAATGAGCTTAAATGACGAAAGATGTAGAATTTATAAAGAGTTTGATTCAAAGTAGGATTTCTTATGCAAATAGGAATCCTAGTCGGTTTAGGAGTCCAAATATCTTGACGTTTCTGAAAATATCGAAAGTTCTAAGAATTTCAATCAAAGTATAACTCCTAGTTGAACTAAGAAATCCTAATTGAATCAGGACTCATACTCTTAATAATTATGCTACATTTTTGTCTTGTCTTTTTAATAATTCTTCTCTCTTATTTTCAGAAATTAATTGAGGAAATTCGGTGGAGAAAACAAATAAGAAATCAGGTAGAAATTATTACCATTGCTGAATTCATTTGAGAGAAGAGTTTCACTGCTTCTTGGACAAAACAAGGCATGCTGAGCACATGCAAGAAAGAGGAGAGTTGCACGGATAAGAAGACAAGAGGCTGAATTAAGGAATGAATCCTAAAGGAAGAGGGAAGCTTGGCCAGTCAAAGAGAAATTGAAGGAGGTTTGCATGACATAATTTCCAGGAAATTCTGAATTAGTTTTGCATGGAAATTCAATCAATATCCAAGAGGAAAATCGGTAATAATTCAAAGAATATCCAAGGAGTTTTGCACGGCAACTCTATCATTATCCAAGGAAAATATTTCAGCAACAAAGTCAAGAGAAAAAGAGGAGATGCCAAGCTAGAAAAGAGGAAGAGTTAGACTCGGACTCTAGGAGATTGAAGCTGCCGAACTCTCCCTCCTTTGCTTCTATATATAGCTCGGCAATTTTCATAAATAATCATCTTCAATCTCACACTTTCACAAGTCAAAACTCTGTCGAATTCTCACTATAAAATTCCACAAGAAAATACAAGCCGAACCACCATCACCATAACCATAAAATCACACCGTACCGGTCACCACCGAATCAACACCTTTGCCGAATTTATTCCAAGGTTTATTAAAGTGTGATTCACTCCCTTATGGCTTTTTATTTTCTGTACAATTACAATACTTTGTCTATGAAAGTTGTAAGGATTTATGAATGTTCACTACAAGGAAAAAAACCTTAGGCGACGAAACTTAAAAAAATTTCTCGCCTAAGATAGCTTAGGAGACGAAAAAACTTTCCTCACCTAAGAAAAAATTTTCGTCGCCTAAGAACAGTTTTAGGCGACGAATTCTTATTTTCGTGGTCTAAGACAAAAGCCTACCGACGAAAAAAATATTCGTCGTCCGTGCATTATCTTAGACCACGAAAAAAAGAAGTCGTCGCCTAAGAGCCAAACTTAGGCGACGAAAATAATTAATCTTAGGAGACGAAAATTGTAAATTCGTCGCCTAAGAAAAAATCTTAGACGACGAAATTTTTTTTCATGGTCTAAGAAATGACGAGCAAGACGAATTTTTTTTCGTCGGTAGGTTTTCGTCTTAGACGACGAAACTTAATTTTCGTCGCCTAAGATGCACACGTAGGCGACGAAAATATTATTTTCGTCGCCTAAGTAAACCCAGACTAGAAAACCTACACTCGTTTTCCAGATCGGGAAAAGAGGCAAAAAACATCAAATTTTTCCTCCCCTCAAATTTTTCCACCGATTTTCATTTTTGGATGTGAAAAGCTTCAAATCAGGTCTTCCTAAGCCTTCTCCACAGTAACCCATTGATTTTTAACTTGGTATGATCTCTTTATTCATCTTTTTCAACAATAATTTCAATTTTTTCCATTGAAATATTTCATTTTTGAGGTAGAGAATTATAGAAATATATATTGTTGTGTGTGTATATTGTGAGGTGATAGCTAGTATATATGTTGCTTTTGTTGATCCATACCTATATATACTCAATTAAATTGTTGATTTTTGTGAAATTAGTGAATTATATATATTAATTATATATTTTAATAATGCTTTAATTAATTTAATTAATAATTATAATTATTTGACGAAAATCATTGTTATATGATTTATAATTAGCGGTGAATAAAAGAATGTCATTCTTTTATTCACCATGCATTTATATATATCATTAGAAATCCCGTTCGAGAATCATGGAGATATTCTTGAATTGTCCCATTTTTGGACAGTTTGGGGGCAGAGGACATTGTTTCACAGTTTGTATAGGTCTTGTGTATTCGTTTGCGGTCGTGGGTATATATTTCGACGAGGTCTCCCATCATTGTTCCTCGAGTGCATACTAGGTGTATAGATATTCGTGCACTTGAGGAACTGTGGGGAGATGCTGCCGAAATTTTCCCACGACTGAAAACGAATACACAAGATCTACAAACTGTGAAACAAAGTCTTGTGTTCCTGAATGGGATTATTAGGACCCTAACCGGAGGCATAAAGTCGAGAAAAACATGCATATAAATTGTTTATTTGTTAATTTGTGATTATTTATTGTTTGTCTTATATTAATTAATATATATAACCGGTGATCGATGGATAGAGATAGGAGTTGGATGCAGTACCCAAGACAGAGCGAAGAATACCATGAAGGAGTAGGAATTTTTATAAATTTTGTACGTGAACATGGTGGAGGAAAGAAAACACACAGGTGTCCCTGCTTAAGTTGTATGAATATTAAGCGCAAGACGATCGGCCGAATCTACGATCACCTGTGTAACAGAGGTATTATGCAGAATTATACAACATGGAGTAAACACGGTGAAGCAGTAGATTATGAACCTACGGTTGCCGAAATCCAGGCTGGATACCATGACCGAACAGCTACTGGTGGTTTCGAGCCTTATACTGACCCGGCTATGAACATTCTACATGACATTTTTCCTACTTTTGCTCCAGTACGTGAGGAAGAGGAATTCCAAGAGGCAGTTTTTGAGGATGGCACAATTCCTCTTGTTGACAGTGCTGATTATGATAAGTATACCAGACTCCTTGCTCAAGTGCAGATCCTATTATTCGAGGGTAGTCCTCACACTGTTTTAGAGACCATCATCTCACAGACGCAGTTGAAAGTCAAGAGTAGGTGGACAAATGACTCTTTTGATAGTCTTCTAAAACAGTTTAAGGAACACCTTCCACAACCTAACTATCTACCTGATAGTTATTACACTCTACATAAGATATTGGGCGATCTCGGTCTCAGTTATAACAAAATCCACGCCTGCAAGAACAACTGTGTTTTATTTTACAAAGAGAAAGCCGAGCTTGATGAATGTCCCATATGCCACGCGTGGAGGTGGGAGCAAGGCACAGTTAAGGAAAACAGTGTTCCTGTGAAGGTACTTCGTCATTTCTCTTTAATTCCTAGATTGAAGCGTCTTTACATGTCTTTACACACAGCAAAAGAAATGAGATGACATGGAGAGAGAAGGACAGATGATGATACTCTCAGACACCCTGCAGATGGCGAGGCGTACGTGAAAGTCCTTTGACAGATTATTCCCTGATTTTGCAAGAGATGTTAGAAATGTCAGACTCGGCCTTGCCTCAGATGGATTCAATCCCCATGGAAATATGAGTTTGAGCCATAGTACATGGCCTGTTATTCTTGTGCCGTACAACCTGCCTCCTTGGATGTGTATGAAGAAAGAATTTAGTATAATGTCTCTGTTAATTCCTGGCCCAAAGTCTCCAGGAAAGTGTTTGGATGTGTATCTGCAACCTTTGATCGACAAGCTGTTAGACTTATGGGAAAATAGAGCTCTTACTTTTGACAGGCACAGTGGAAGATCATTTATGATGAGAGCAATGCTGATGTTTACCATAAGTGATTTTCCTGGTTATGGGATGCTGTCGTCTCAGGCGACTAAAGGTTATAAAGCTTGTCCTGTTTGCTTGAACGATGTCCATTCTGTTTGGTGCGCTGGGAAGGTGTGTTACTTGGGTCACCGTAGATGGCTTCCAGCTGATCACCAGTGGCGATTTCATGCTAAAGCATTTGATAAAACAGTAGAGATTCGTCCTAAACCCCGTCCCTGGAACGGTGATGAAATTTTGGAGAAGCTGAACTCTTTCGATTTCGGGGTGTTGAGCGGTGATTTATCTATACCAGTTCCGGAACGCCCTGATGAGTACAAGTGTTTTACACACAAGAGTAGATTCTATGATTTGCCTTACTGGTCGAAATCCATTCTTAGACACACCCTAGATGTCATGCACATAGAAAAGGGAGTAAGTGACAGCATTGTGGGAGCAATTCTTGATATCAAAGGAAAGAGTAAGGACACTTTGAAAGCATGTCAGTATCTTAAGGAGAAGGGATTACGAAAACACTTGTGGCCAGTGAAGACGGCGTCAGGGACTTTCATACCTGTTTCACCTTACACAGTTAAACCGGCTTTCAAGAAGCAGGTTTTCATATGGTTTAAAGGAGTACAGTATCCTCATGGGTATGCAGGAAATATATCTCGGTGTATTAACTTGGGGCTTAATACGTTTAACGGATTGAAGAGCTACGACTGTCATGTATTGCTACAACGTCTTATTCCAGTGGTTATCCGACCCTATTTGCATCCAGATGTGGTTGAACCTATAATAGCATTGTGTAGGTTCTTTCAGAAGTTATGCGCTAAAGAGCTGAAGAAGTCAGATGTTCTCATTCTCAAAGAAGACATCATCTACATTTTGTGCAAATTGGAAATGATTTTCCCCCCTGCTTTCTTTGATAGTATGATTCATCTGATGATCCATCTTCCAGATCAAGCACTGCTTACTGGTCTAGTTCATTGCACCTGGATGTATCCTCAAGAAAGGTACTATTTATTATTCGTATTTTCCCATTCATTATAATATTCTCTTGTATATATACTTCACTAATAACTGTACGTGTAATTTCAGACAACTGTTTCAATACAAAAAGTTATGTAAAAGCAAGAGTCACCCTGAAGGATCGATAGCGGAGTCGTACATTACACATGAATGTGTAACATACTGCAACTTATATCTCTGTAACAGTGACGAAAACATTGCAGAATCTTCTACAGCAGCCTCTACAGTACCAGAGTTAAAACTTTCAGTCCTTTCAAGTGTTGTACGTCCGTTTGGTAATTTACCAACTTCAGAAAGACTGACAGATGCTGAGCTAATTGAAGCTCATTGGTGCGTACTACAACACTGTGATGAAGCACAATATTTCATGCGTGAGCATTTGAAGCTGATTGAAGCAAATCGTCGAGACCGAAGGCCGAAAGAGACGCACAAAAGAACATTTCCTGTTTACTTTCACAAATGGGTACGTCACAATATTTTTTATGTTACAATATCTCCATTTCAATATTAGTATTCTAGCTAGTCAGTTCAATTTAAATAATAACTTATCACAACGTGACAGGTGGAAAATCTCCAAATACAGAACAGTGATTGGCACTTGTCCGAATTGCACCATTTGGCTAGAATGCCAATTTCCCACAGGGTGCGAGCGATGTGTTTTGTCAACGGCGTCAAGTTTGTGACACTTCAACGAGATGTAAACCGCAGAACGCAAAATTGCGGGGTCATGGTAGATGGTGACGACTTCACCTACTATGGAGTGCTACTCGACGTTGTCGAACTAGTATATGGAAATATGCTCGTTGTCTTGTTCAAGTGTAGATGGTTTAACACTAATCAAAGTGTTCCTGGGAGTACAAAGATGGATTCGGCATGTTATCGGTGAATACAAACACAAGTTGGTATGAAAATGAGCCGTTCATTCTTGCTAGCATGGCAAAACAGGTATTTTATCTCGATGATCCTAAGGCAGGTGGATTTTGGAAAGTGGTTAACCCGATGTCACATAGGAATATATGGAGTGCGTCTACAATTGAAGGGGGTGAAGAACATGATGATGGAGATGACGGCGACACTGATGAACCATATCAAGAACATTCAGCTTCTCAAATCCCTAATGCAGAGGCTATTCGCGACGAGAACCGCTTACATTTCGTCACTTCTGATGAATTCATTGCAGTCCTAAATGCATCTACATCTCAAAACAGAGCTAATCACAACTTCATTAATGACGAGGATGATGAGGAATCAGACGATGATGAGGAAACATACGACGATGACGATTCCAATGATGGCTTAACTGATATGATTGAAGATGCAGACGATACAGACGATGACGATTATGATGGAGAACCATGATCATATTTAAATTATGTTTTTAAATTCAATAAATTTGTTTTTGATTATAATTAAAAATACATGAATGGTGTGTGCGTACGTACAAAATCTTCAACTGTGTTATGTTATGTTATGTTGGATTATAATTTCCTCAAGAAAATTAAAATGGGAAAAACATGATTAATTTGTTTTTGTATTAATTAATTAATTAATATATATATATATATATATATATATATATTAAATATGTATATTTGGGGTCTTTCGTCGACCAAATGCACCTATGAACATGGCCCAAAATTCCAAAATTAAAAAGCCAATTTTTTTAAAAAAATAATTTCCACTTAATCGACGAAATCATCAGTTTCGTCGTCTAAGTATTTACTTAGTCGACGAAAATGATTATTTCGTCGCCTAAGTAAATACTTAGACGACGAAACTGATGATTTCGTCGACTAAGTGGAAATTATTTTAAACAAAAATTGGCTTTATTTTCCGCCAATAAATTTTGCGAAAATTTAAACTAAGCTTAGGAGACGAATAAATGTTTCGTCGCCTAAGTTTTAGTACTTAGGCGACGAAATATGTATTCATCGCGTTAGATTATAGCTTAGGAGACGAAATAAATTTTTTCGTCGCCTAAGATACTAACTTAGGAGACGAAATCTTGTTTTTCGTCGCCTAAGTTAGTATCTTAGGAGACGAGACTTATGGTTTCGTCGCCTAAGTAAAAGGGTCAAAACTGAAACCCACGATCTGAAATCGCATTCTCTCCAATTTTCTTCCAATTTCTTCTTCCTCCGCCGCCCCAACCCTCCGTCGCCCTCCGCCCTCGCCTCCCTCGCCCTCCGCCTGGGTCTCCCTCGCCTCCGCCTGCTGGCCCCGCCGTCCCCCGCCTCCCTTGCCTCCTCCGCTTGCGTTGCCCTCCGCCTGGGTCGCCTCCTCCGCCTGGGTCGCCTCCTCCGCCTGCTGGCCCCGCCGTCCCCCGCCTCCCTTGCCTCCTCCGCCTGCGTCGCCCTCCGCCTGGGTCGCCTCCTCTGCCTGGATTAATTATCCAACAGTTCACTGGTTATACTCATATTGTCTGAGTTTTACAGTTCACATGTGAGAGCACCAATGATCTAAAACATTATAGATTTTTTCGTGATTGCATATGGAGTGGAGAAAGAATAGTAGGGTTTAGGGTAGTTCATTTAGTTTTCAAAGGAACTCTCTTTTCAACAGCATGCAAAACTTTTGCAGAGATGACTCTGTCACTTAAAAAGATAGATAATCAAATCAAGCAAGCATGTAATAATCAAATCAGAACTTCCATGTTTTCTGAAAATGGGATTTCATCTGCATGCAAAACCTTTATAAGAATGATTAAAACTTAATATTTGGCAATCAAATAAGATGTGTACAACAAGCAAAGATGCTTATGCTACTGGTGTGAAATGTTTATTTCAGGAACTTACTAGTGTTTAGGCATTGACACTCATAGGTCTTAGATGAAAATATAAACCCACCCTATACCAAATCAAGGGCAAAAAAAATAAAAAATTGAAACCATGAATCTAAGGATAGTACATCATTCATAAAAGATTACAGAAAAGGAAAATTCCTCAAGGAAGTGCCTCAGTAATGTCAGTCAGTAACAGCTTCTGTCATAACATGGAGCTTGCAGACAATAAATAGAGAAAATGACATAACATGGAACATAGCTTTAAATAGTGCTAGTTGAGTATTGGAACATTCAGGCTTGGCAACAAATACAAAACATGATTCTAGAACAATTAATAGTAGACCAAACAAAGTTTCTTTAACAGGAGATTGTTACGACCAAATGTACAAGTAAAGTTAATTCCACACCAACACACACACACACATGTTGCACATTGCAGAAGTATGACATCTGGGACAACCAAAGCAGTTACTGATTCGAGTCAATTCAGAGTTGTTTTCTTCCTTTTACTTTCTGGCAGGATAATTTACTTGTTTTGGATTTGGGATTGGAGATTATATATTTGAATTTCTAGGTATTGGATTATTATGTATTACAATTACATTTTACATTATTTCTTCATACCAGGAACCATACGCATTTTGTTCAAGTTTATTAGCATTAACTTGATAATGAATACATGTTATTAGCATTTGTAATTCACCCAATAACATGGTATTCATTCTCAATGCATCTTACATTCATATTAACTTTCAATCATTATAATTTGGCAATTATAAAGTAATTACAGGCTTGTACTAAAAGATGTGTTGATTTAATGTTAAATTTTCATCCATATATTAATAGATAGTTACATTCAAGAAATAGAGAAAATTTGTACATCGATGAGATTATTTTTGATTTTTGTTAGACTAGGAAATGGCTAAGGAATAATTTTGTTGACCTTGGAACTATTTTGATTTTCAACCTCATGTATTACCTGAGCACGGCCTCTTCACTTTGATTGTGTGGACTATTGAGTTGAATTTTACACTCTAGATAGATCGATGCTTCAAATTAGAATAGAATGATCGATCACTCGAAGTTAGTAGGTAGAATGGCTCCCATGCATAGTTATAATTACGAACTAACTCAATCATGATTATTTTTGTGTTGGGCGCGCTTTTAGCAGAGAAGATGTTGCCTTATAGTTTTATCCCACCCGAACTTGATATCATTGTCCATCATCATCACATTTTCTTATTGGTTTTGTACATCCAGTGCCACACTTTTCTTATTGATAGCTCAAGCAATTTGTTGTGTTTGTGATATAAATTTGTGTTTCTTTACAGGAAAAATATGCCGCCGACTCATGGATTTCTCAAGAAGAAGAGGCATGAGTTATTTGACCGCTTCTACAGGTCAAATAACTCTGAAGGGAGTGGTTCGCAGCCACGTACGGAATCATCTGCGAACGTATCAGCACCTCCCCCCCCCCCCCCCCCCCCCCGCTCCCGTTGCCGGTGGAAGATACTGCAGCCCCTCTAGTAGCAGAAACCACACCTGACGTCGAAGACAGCGATGGTGAAGAGATCAGCTGTAGGCGCACATTTCGTCCTCGGCCTGATGGAGGTAAACATAATCCAACACTTTTAATTAAGTCATTTAGTTATAAATGAGTGTTATTACTCTCTAATTAAATTGTTATTATTTTGGCAGCACCTCCTCCCAAACACAAACGAGAGTTGGTAAAAGGCTTGAAGGCCTACACGTCTTGGGTGCAACACAGAGAGAAGGTGAAGATCATCATGGATGATGAGTTCTTGCACGGACAGCAGACCAGTGCACTGAACAGTTGGCTGACTCATGATATCAGGCATATCATTCGGGACAGCATTCCCATGACTGCTGCAAGTTGGTGGGATCTGGAGGAGGATGATCAGATGAAACTCAAAAATGAACTCGACGTAAGTTAACTACAATTTTTAATATTTTAATTATCTATCAGCTTCCATATTAATTCCATTTTTTTTGTAATAGCTTGTTTATGACATCCCTTGGGATGATAAGAAGATGGTAAAGTGGGTTTACAAGCATGCCGCCAAGACCTTCACAGCCTTCAAGAGCAAGCTCAACAGGCTTAGGATTGACAACCCTGGGAAAATTCCGAAAGAGTTCAAAGATAGGCAAGAGTGGTCTTGGCTGGTTCACCACTTCGAGAGCGATGAGTTCCAGGTATATAATTTTTTAATATTAGTTTGTGCTTTCAAATGTTAACATTTTTCATTTTAGTGTTATTTCAATGCTAACTATTTGTCTCATATTTAATCATACTTCTACATAGACGATCGACCGCCAACGCTCTCAACCGGGGGAAGAAGACGTTGCACCATCGGTCCGGTTCAAAGCCTTTCATCTACGGGGCGCTCGAATTGAAGTAAAAGGGTGAACCATTCCCATTGGTGAAGAATTATGAGATGGTGTACACTCCTGAGCACCCGGAAATGGCAGAAAATATAGTAAGTTTCCCTTATTCCAAAACTAGACATGGCCGGTTATAAGAAAATAGACCAAGAAGGATAGAATGTTACGAATTTGGAAATCCATCATCAATATGATCAATACACAAGTTATCAAAAGAAATTCATAAGCATATGCATAAGCTCTTTAATATTTCTTTTAAGTTATCTAACTTTGTGTATTTACGTTAAAACCATTCTAATCATGCGATCTCAAAACTCCTAGTGAATGCATTATGTTTGGATTATGTTTAACCGTTGTGGTTTGATGAAGAGTATCTGCCAATTATGTTTGGATTATTTAGAATGCATTATTCGTATGCATGTTACTTACTTGGTCTTTGTATTGATAATGTACACAAATTTTGGCCAAATCTGATAACAGCGACATAAGTTATTAATGCACTAACGTACTTCATTTTCAAATGCAGCGCCGTATCAATGTCGAGCTCGAGAGGGTGATGACCAATGTGAGGAATGACCACCCCGACGTTCCGGAAGATCAGATCGTTCACTATTTTGACGAGCCGACTCAAGCCCAAGTGCTTGTCAACGCACTGGGACCGCGAAACAGCGGTGAGATCCGGGGGTTAGGAGGAGTCACTTTCGGTGTCGGCTCCCAATCATCGCAAGGGGAAAATTCGACTGGACGCAGTCGGTCGTCAAATGCGGAGCGTATGGGACGACTGGAGGAGGAGGCCCGACAGTGTATTACACTTGCAGAGGAGGAGGCCCGAGAGCGTATCGCACTTGCAGAGGAGCAGACACGATTGGCAAATGAGAAGTACCAGAATAGTGAAAAACGTCTTAGCTGGTTGAAGGAACAGTTCCAGTTGTTTAGGAACCGACCACAGTAGCTTGCAGGCTCCTCTCTCTCCCTACGATATTGTTCGGTTTAATATTTTTATTGAAGAAATGTATGAATAAACTTATTAATATTCGGTATTTAATTTTTATGGATAATTTTTTTTATATGAATATTCGATTTTTTTTTAATTTTTTTTAAATTTAATACTTACTTAATTAGTCGACGAAACAGAATGTTTTCGTGGCCTAAGATAGTTACTAAGTCGACGAAACAAATGGTTTCGTGGTCTAAGATATCTACTTAGGCCACGAAAAATAATAATTTCGTTGCCTAAGAGCACCTCTTAGGCCACGAAAATATATCGTTTCGTGGCCTAAGAAACTAGCTTAGACCACGAAATAAATAATTTCGTCGACTTAGTCTCCATCTTAGGCGACGAAAATATTTCATTTCGTCGACTAAGTAACCATCTTAGGCCACGAAATTGAATTTGTCGTCGCCTAAGATAAATACTTAGACCACAAAAATGTTGAGTTTCGTGGTCTAAGTAATTATCTTAGGCCACGAAACATTTTTTTCGTCGTCTAAGCTAGAATTTAGCCGACGAAAAAATTCGTCCTCTAAGAGTTTTTTTTCGTCACCATTTTTCTTAGACGACGAAATGTTTTCGTCGTTTAAGAATTATCTTAGGCGACGAAATTCTTTTATTTTCGTCGCCTACTTACTTAGACCACAAACTTTAGACGACGAAACTTAGGTGAAAAAATTTTCGTCACCTAACAGCTTAGACGACGAAAATCCTTCTTAGGTGACGAAAAATTTTCGTCGCCTAAGATATTCAATGTTGTAGTGGTTTATTTGGTTTTATAAATTATACTTTGGATTTCTGAAATTCTGTTATGTGTTTTGGTTTTCTATTTGTTTAATTTCTGAACATAACATGTAACAAATTTAATCAGGGTTTTAGGGCAGTAGAAATCACATGTGTTCTTGGTTGTATTTTGGTTTATTTTCTGAATTTGTATGCATATAAATCGTATGCATGAGGGCAGCCTTGATCATGGTTGTTCCTTGTGTGTGGGTTTCATTTGCTGAATGGAATATGAGTTGAATCATACGCGAAGTTGGTTTAATTTATATTTGTTCTAAGGGCTAGAATAATTATGAAAATTTACATGTCGATGTGAGATGAGGTGACGCCATACTTGCTAACATGTTTCCAATTCGACTCTTGTGCTTATATGCTTCTTGTGTTTAATTTCTACGCGAAGTGTCTTTAAACCGATTAGCACCATATTTAGGATTATACGCGAAGTTAACTCTAACTACTTGAGAAGTTTTGAATGATTAACTATACCGCGAGGACTCTAATTAAATTAGAACTAGATCAATCTTGAATGCTTGTCAAATTTCTGCCTTGAATCTTTTCGTGAATTTGTTATTTGCTTTGAGAGTTTTGTGTGTAGTGTTATATGTGAAAGATGTTGATCATGTGTAAATATTAATTTAGAATTCTTATTTCGTAATTTTGATGAGAGTTGAAACTCACACTAATTTAAAACCCTGTAAAATGTCATCGTTAGTATAGAATAAATAGGGATCGTTCAGTCCGGGAATGTCAAACGGTAATCGAAAACAAAAGCGTTAACACAAACATGAAATTGAAACAAATGGGGAGTTCGGATTTGAGATTAGAAACCTACTGAAAATGTCCGAAATAAATCAAAAAAAAAAAACCTAAATTACTTATATACAAGTGATCGACAATTCCACACAAAACATAGCACAAAGAACACTCAAGAACATGCTTCAAACGACA
The DNA here is from genome assembly GCA_963682095.1 of Potentilla sterilis. Taxonomy (NCBI): domain Eukaryota; kingdom Viridiplantae; phylum Streptophyta; class Magnoliopsida; order Rosales; family Rosaceae; genus Potentilla; species Potentilla sterilis. The sequence goes on along the minus strand of OY821765.1, from coordinate 18,773,365 downwards.
TCAAATACTTTATATGGCAAGCAAGGTAATTCATGTATTTCCTATGACTTAACTCAATGTCAATTTTGATTAGAGCCCTTCGCGGTTCATCTAATCGTTAAGACTTCAAAAATATTTAGAGCTAACTTTGCGTATCACCCTAAGTTGTATGCTAATCGACTCAAAGACACTTCGCGTAGAAATCAAACACAAGACTTTTATGTACAAGACTTTTACGCACAGAATTCATGAAAACCAATCATGTAAATCATAGAAATATATAAGGCATACCTACTATCCTCAATCAAAGAATACAAAAATCAACATGCTATTGTTTGTAAAAATCGTTACATAAACTTCAATAAGAAACCGAAATTATGTTCATCATACAAAACCAAAATAAAATCAAGTATTTTTATAACAACTATTGTGACTAGGCAGAAAATAATACAAGCCATGAGAGATGGATCACACTTTAGAAACCTTGAAGAGCTTCGGCAAAATGTGGCGGAACGCACGATTAAAGGTAGGATAGGTTGCGATTTATGGTGGTGGAAGAGATGGTGTTTTAGCTTGGTTTTTTCTGCCTAGAACTTGAGAGAACTTTGGTAGAGTTTAGGCCTATGCTTTTGCAAGAATTGTGATGATCTTTCTGTATGAAATTTGTGCTTTTATATAGAGGATAGGCTGGGAAAAGTTGGCAGAAAAGAAACCTTCCCTTAGTTCACTAATGCAGCTGCAAGCTTCCCTTAGTTAACAAATGCAGTTGCATGCTTTCCTTAGTCAACAAATTCAGCTCCATACTTCCCCTAGTTCACTATTGCAGCTCCATGCTTCCCTTAGTTTTCATTTAGCTAAGCAACTCTCATTTAATGCATTTGGATGACTTTTTAGTGTAAAAACCCATAAATTTCTCTCAATAGGCAGTAGGTTGTTCATCTCGGCAGACAGTGACCTTACTGCATTGTGACTGGCATAACTTCCTCAAAAAATAGCTATTAATGTGATTCCAAATGTTCTGAAAAATAGACTTTCATAGCTTTCTATGCATATGTGATTCGCCTTCTGAATCTAAGTGAGCCGTCCGGGAGAATCCGTAGAAATCAAGCTATCCTGCAGGCTGCCAGTCAATCTTCTCGGCAGATGACCTTTCTGTGTTGTGACTAACATAACTTCCTCCTCAGGGTAGCTTTCGATGTGATTCTAAATTCTGTAGAAACTAGACTCGTAGAGCTTTCTATCTATATAAAGCACGTCCTCTGGTTAAAAGTGATGCGCCGTACAGATTTCCTAGAAGTCAAGACACAGTCCCAGGAAAATTCGGGTAGTCCCTGGATGGTTTCGGGAAATACTCCTTTCGGTTATTTATACTCGTCCAAAAACGGAAAGTTACCAATTTTACATCATAACTTTTTCATACGAACTCCAAATTGAACGTGCTACGTGTGCACGAAATTTTTTTAACGTCTTCGATCTCATCGTGAAATAAAATTCTCGGTCGGGACAACTTATATAAAAAAATCAACTTTTAGAAATTCCGACGCGTAAAAACGATTTTCGAAATGTAAAAGTGAAAGTTAAACTATAAAGAGGTAATTTGAGGTTTGAGTCGTATCAAATATATGGCAATAATTGAGAGAAAATTTGACAGAAATTTTGAAAATGTTAAGAGAAAATTTAAAACATCAACTTTGACTAACGAAAAGTATGCAAACAGTAGAGAATTCGGATGTACGCATACATAGTAGTTCAGATACAAATATTTTCCCTTACTTAAATCTATGAATTTTACATAGATAATCTTTATTGATTCGCTCAAAGTTTGATCAATTGATGATAGTTTCTTATAGTACACATGAACTTAATGAAATATTTTTGGTGTTAAACAAAATATAGATGTAAGGGCACGAATTCCACGCACCAAGGTGCATTTGCACCAGTAGTGTGCAAGCCATTTACGTTGTTATTTATTCAACTTTGTTCATGTCCCTTAATGCCTCAATGGCTGAGTATTGTGGACGCCGTTTTTAATGAATATATATATATATATTATGATTTTAATTGTTATTAATCATACTTACATTGTGGCTCCTCTCCAGTTTGCTTTATTTATAGTATTTTAAAACTTCATTTTCACTCACCCGTCGAATATTAGAGCCATGTGAATAATTGGTTATTAGACGAATTGTTGAAATTGCATATTTAAATGTTGTTTCACTTGCACCTCACTACTTTATCACCCCCGACCCTTTCCATTGCACAAATTAGTGATAGGAGCATAAAATGCGACGTTCGTTATGTGTTTTACCCTCGTTTATACTTTGTTTTAACCCTTATTTATGTAGAATCGAGTCATAATATAGTATCATGAGCTTTCGGTAGAGTTTAAATGAAAGTATGCTTAAGTATTTGAAATTTACAGAAATTTAATAAAGTGTTGAAAATCGAAGTCTCTAAATGACTCGTTGATTCTGTAAAGGTTCCATGACTCTTTTGATGGATTTTTCTTCTCTTATGAGTAGTAGACATGTTGATGATTGGGTGATCGAAGGAGTTAGATAAATTGGAGCAAAAGAAACTGTCGAGAATTGCTAAGCAAATTCGGATCCAACAAGTTCCAGGAATTTTCTGGCACATCACTCAACTTTAAGAAATTCTCCAGGACGGACCATAAAGAACTAGAAAGCGTTCTATATATGCAGGGAAATCTCTATGAGTCTAGTTTCTACATAACTTAGAATCGCGTCAAAAGCTCTCCTGAGGAAAGAGTTATGCTAGTTGTAAGACGGTAAGATCACTGCCCTGCCGAGAAGAAGAACCTACTGCCTCTTTTCTTGATTTTCTGCATTTGTGCATCTAAAGGGCAACCGAATGCACCAAATGGGATTTCTCAAGTATAATAATGATTAGAGGATTCAGCCAAGCTAAAGAGGAGTGAAAAAGATGGAAATAGGAGGTTTTCTAGCTCGGATAGCAGAAAGCATCAAATTTGCCGGTTCTAGAGGAATCGTGTTCTCGTTCCAGCTAGGGGAATTGCAGCCGATCCTTTTGGAAATTTATCCATCAAGCAATGTTGTTGATCCATTAAGGAGTCCAAGAAGGTTGTGATCTATGAAGAAATCGGACAAGAAGAGTCTAGAAGATCAAGGCTTGGCTGGCAAGAATCCTAAACCATCACGGTTTAGGTTTAATCCTTTCCTTGGTCCTGCCGGTATTGGCACAGCTTTTCCCAATATATAGAGGCCGAATTTCCTATAGAAAAAGCACAAATACTAGCCAAAAGCTCTACCAAGTCTGTCAAACACCAAACACCAAAAATACTTAGCCAAACCCGATTCCACCACCATCCAAAATTTCGTACCATATTACTGCCTACTGCCGTGCGTCTCCACCATATCTTGCGAAGTCTTCAAAGTTTCTAAAGTGTGATCAACTCCCTCTGTGGCTACTGTATTCTTTTATGTTTGTGTTTTTTGTAAGAACTTGTTTCGATTCTTGGTTTTTGTTGAAACTATGTATGAACCGATTCTTGTTTGTTTGTAATATAGTTTTTCTGATTTTTACATGTAAATTTCGTATGTTAGATAATTAGGACAGTGGTATTAGATGCATGTTTAAGATTTAAAATTGGTTAGTAATCTAAGGTGAGGACATGAAAATCGATACTTGGTGTTATCTTTGAACATGATCTAGGTTTAATCGGCTAGAGTAATAACAAACTTTGGTAGACGTGACTGTTGCTTTGATTAGTTTTGCTCACTTAGGGCTATTAATTTTAGAACTTGCATGCTAAATAAGATGATTGACAACCTTACTTGTTTACATGTTTTCGATTTAAGACTCTTGTGCTTTAATGTTAAGTCTTGACCAGAGTAGCATAAATCTTTAGGGCTAGAAAGGAAGTTTATTCTAAAGAACTTAAGAAGTATAGTAACTAGGTACAGATTGGAAGCTCTAGTTACAGTCGAAACTAATTTGAGTCTAAAATGTGCTAAATACTTGTTCCTTACTTTCTTGCATGCGTATCTTACTTGTTAAAGAGTCTTTCGTGTGAATGGCTTAGTGTGAAACATGATGATCACTTGTATATAGTAACATAGGATTTAATTTCGTGTCTTATGTTTAGGGGCAGCTTTGCTGCCGATTTCTCTCTACCCCCAAGTATGACGATGTAATTATGTATATATGTGAATATTTGTCTAACATTCTCATATTTCAAGTACCCTTAATCATCGGCTAGAATGATCCTTACTTATCATATACTACTAACGTTTTTTGTAGGGTTTTTGATTGAATGATTACTTAGGAAAATCGTCAATTAGTCTAAAAAAACCTATCAAAAACAATTTATATCTATAAGCTTATTTCTTTTACACTCCCGAACTCTGCTGAATATGTGGTCCAACAAATTTTAACACCTCAAGCTATGTACTTATCAACATAATGAGTTTTTTTCTGACACTCATATGATATGAATTCAAGTAAATTGGGTCCATCTTTTGGGCTCAGATTGGGTCTTGGGCTCATGCTCTTCGGTCTAGGTCTGGGATCAGACAAGGGGTGCTACTGAGCCCAGTGCATGTTTGGTTGGGCTGTGCATTGTATCTGCAATTTGGAAAGAGAAGGTTTATCCCAATGCCAAGGGCAAAGGCGTGACGTAGATATCACGTATTTTTACCTGAGCAATAATTTGAACTATTAATTACAAATTTGACTTTACATTAATTGAAGTCGCAGGCGGTCATCCATTATCAGGAAATTAAGTAACGAGTTTTTTATATATATCTATTGCTACAAGCTCCTTTTGAGCCAATTTGTAAATAGAGAAGGTACATGTTAGGTTTTTTGTTAACTTCCACTCAATATAATGTGTAGAGCTCGGCATATGATATAATGTGTCAACTGGCCATTGATTTTAGCAATATATTTTTCTAATTAGAGTGTGCGAATATCATTATCTATTTATTATTATTTTTTTTAAATCAGTTGTCAAGAAATGTATTAATCAGCAAACAGTACAAGGAATAAAACACCCATAAGGGCCGACAATAAGAATTACTCCCTATAAGTACTAAATAAATGTATGGCACCAAGGTACCTAATAATCAAAAGTACATTCACCTTCTAAAGACTGTTTATAACACTTTTATTTTCACAGTCTAGAAACACTCAGTAGCAAGATTAAAAGGTACGTAACAACCGAGGTTAACAAGACTATCAATTGATCCAAAAAATTAGATCTTGCTTTGGGCCATAAAGACCTAATCCAACCATATCCACAAATAATCAAGGCAAGCCCAAACCAAAATGAGGGGCCAAATATGCCCAAACAGGACACTCTCAGCTGCAAGACCAGTGGACCCAAGCCCAGGCCCAATAAGGATCAAACTGATCAGCCCTAGTAGAGAGACCGGCTACTCGCAAAGCTCCACCGCCGCCCACGCCCCTACTGCTACCGCCAGTACACCGACCACTGCCGCCAAAATACCACCGGCAACAGCCAAAATTCTACCATCGTTGCAACCATCAACGACGTCTCCATCCTCACCTAGGCTCACAAGATCAAAGCTGACTTCCATCAACCCAGACCCCTGAAGAAAATAGCTACTAAAACCAATACCAACCAGAAGATCACCATCGACTTTGCCAGGGAGCCATATCCTGCGTCCAATTGGGCCTCGCCGGAGATCAACGCAGGCACGCGTCCCTAGCCTTCGATAAGCAAACTATTTTGGAGAAAACTCCACCAACTGCTCTCCAAAACCAGAAGAAGAGATCGGCGCCGATCCCAGATGACCATCGCCCACAATTATCAGACCAACAAAACATAAAAGAAAACAAAAGGAGGGTACCTGGAGAGTCCCCCTCTGCCTATTGACCAAGGTTGTTTGTCCGGCCGCACAGAGACTCACCCGAGCTGAATCTCCGCGCTGCGACGGCAGTCCTCCCAACCTCAGAATGCTGTGACAAAGGCCAGCCATGCTGATGGGAGGAGATTTGAAAATGGATTTGAGAATTTAGGAGGGTTTTGTTCGACGTAACCCGATTTCTCCATAGCGGCGGCAGAAGAGAAAAAGGGCAGAGAGAATAGGGTTTTTTTAGGGAATTGAAATTCCACCCCTAATATTGAAATCCCCACCCATTATCCTGTAAACTTCTCAAAATACCATTTTCTAAAGAATTTTTATTTTTTTTACTTACTTATTTATTTACTTACTAGAACTTAATTATTTACCAATTCTAAGAACTAGCCTTCAACATGCCAAATTCACCTAATGACTTTCTGTCTAAATGGTTACTATCCAGGCGGAATCACTACTATCTTAATTTGGGAAGTTCTTTAAGTTCTAGTAAAACAAATAAACATGGTTTTTAAAATTCTAGCTAAAAAAAAAAATCTCAAATACCACTCGTAGGAGGTACTTCTCCACCTGGGGTTTGAGAAATTTTAAAACAAACTTTTGACGGATATGGGGGAACACCAACTAAAATTTATTTATTCAAACATACATACATATACATAACCCAGAGCCTCAACTCTTGGGTAAACAGCTAAAAGCACACCATCCTCATAACTGGAAATAAAACAAACTTACATGTAAATAAAAGCACACCACACTGGTTGACTAGTATGATGCAATAGCACTCTTATAATCTCACTCTCTTATTTTCACTATTTATTTCACACTCTCACACCTTGCTCACAACTATTCTAGACAGGCTTTGAATCTTCAGAACGCTCTCTCCTTCTCTGATTTCGAATGCCTTCCTTTAAGGGTTTCTACTCCTTATATAGGCCTCGGCTTTCAAAACTTCATTCGATTTCCTTCTGAAACTCAGGACAAGAGGAATCTTATCTTTGAATAAAGTTGGCCTCTATTATGCTAAAAATACTTGTCTTCAAGCGTCCGTAACCTCCACTTACTTAAAGCAACTTTTGAGTTGCCATTCCATTATCTAAAAGTTTCGTCTTTATGCGTCGGCAACTTAACCTTCCATCATGTTGTCGATGTTGAGTGCTTCTTCATCATGAAAAGATGCTCCTGAGTCTGTGTATTCACCTTCTTCTTCATATTCCATATCTGAGTCATACAAAACCTTATGCTTTTGTTCATCTTCTATCTTGTACATCCATGTGGTGGTGGCCCGAGTTCCATCAATCTCTTTCCTTTCTAAGGCTTTATGGAAGTCACAATTTTCTGGGGAATTATGATTGTAACTAGTAACCATAATTTTTTCTCCACTAGCCAGGAGAATAGTATACTGATCTCTCTGGACCAACCTTTGTATAAAGATTATCGCCATTGCTTTCATCCATGGGATGCTCTAGTTTGGCGATCCATTTCTTAACGATGAACTGTCTTTACTCATACGGCTCTGAATTATTCTGACATAATGGTATATGGAGAAATGTAGCTTTTTTGTCCTCATTCAGTTGTCCATTCTGGAGGGGTTGAAATAAATTTCAACCTTATAATGCACCCTTCTGGTCGAATATTCTTGACCGTACTATTAATTATCTCAGGAAGACCTTCTAGATCTTTGTTGGTTTTTGTCCACAGATTATGAACAAAATTGTTTTCTATTAACCATACCTTATGTCTCTAGGGATGTTCTGCTTGAACATCAACCATATATCTTCCATAATAAAGACCTGCTACAATTGATAAAGTTAGCTAGAGAGCTTTCTTATTTTTAAAATCTTCTAAAAGATTATGAAAACGGAACCATTCTAATTCTAATAACGCCATTATAGGATTTTTCGCTTTCAGGATTTTCAAGGTAATGAACCTTGCCGGCATTTTCAGGCTCTTGTTCCTTTGTTATCATGCTATAGCTGGAAAGTTCTTCAGTTAAATCTTCTAAAGCTTGAAGTACCAAGGCTTTATTCTGATCTCGAGAGGCAGTCATGAGATTATCCATAATGACTCTCTGATTGAATTGTAATTCTTTACTGGTTCTGAAAACTGGCTTCTCATAGATTCTCATTGGATGATTGAATATCTTGGATAAACCAGTTACAACCGGCTGTCTCTTCTTGAAGGCTGCTAGCCTATCATGAATTGGTCTTGTTGTCTGAAAAGGCCTAGATGACCTTCTTTGGAATCTATCCCTTATATCAGTAGTTCTGGAATGCTGCAAAAACTCATCTAGGAGTTTTTTCTCATCTTCTGAATGAGTCTCTTCTTGTGAGGATGCTTTGGATATATTATTTTGATAATCATCCCAGCCTGCTGGATTCTTGTGAATTCTTTCAAAAGCTTTGCTTAATTCTGCAGTAGAGTAAGATATAATATATTGATATCCTAGTCCATCGTGTAATGGCCCAACTGTTTTATCTCCTTCTTTGTATCTTTCCCACATAGTTTTTGCCTTCTCTTCTTTGGGTATCTCTCTGTCTTTTCCTACTATGTCTGGTTTCCTCCTTTCTTCAAGTTCTGGTCTTTTTTTCTTCAAGATTTGGTCTTGTTCTTTCTTCAGGCTCTTGCTATGGTCTCCTACTTCTGGGGTTACGACCTTCACTTCTTTCAAACATTGTCATTTCCCTTGTAAGAGCGTCAGACAGATAATTCTTGTCTCTTGTAACCATTTCAACATCATAATCATATTGCGTTAAAAACATTTGTCATCTAAGAACTCTTCTTCTATCGGCTGCATCTGTGAGTTTATAGTTTTTGAAGTTTTTTACTCTTTTGTTATCAGTTCTAACCATAAACTTATTTCCTAAAAAGGCTTCTGCTCCTTTAATGGATTTTATCAGGGCTCGAACTTCTTTATCCCCTGTGGAGTAATTCAATTATGCCGGATTGAACTTTCCTGACATGAATTTACAAATTTTTTCTTGATTTGTATTTGGCGTGACCGCTAAAACTACTCATGCCCAGTAATAATCGTTTGCATCAGTCTGCAAAACGATTAAGTCACCTTCTTCGGGTAACTGTGAAGGAGGAAGGTGCTTTGTGAGTTCCTTGATTTTCCTAACGGTGTTACTATCATCCGTTGTAAATGATCATTTCTTTTTTAGCTTCTTTTTGGAGAAAGAAGAGCGGTGAGACCACTTACTTGTGGAATAAAGTCTCTCGCAAAGTTAACTACTCCTAAAAATCAAGATTTTGCATCTGGGATGTTGTCAGGAAACTGACTAATTTTCTTAACAATATGTTCTTGAAGACGAATTTCTCCATCTTTCACATGTATGCCAAGAAAATCTATTTATCCTTTTATGAGATGAATTTTCTTTTGTCAAAAAATGATTCCCTTCTGGACCATAATTTTGCAAATCTGCTCAAGATGCTTCAGATGTTCATTCATAGTTTTAGAGAAGACTAGAATGTCATCAATATAAACTATGCAGAAATCTTAGTATGGCTTTAAAATATTATCCATCTTCCTTTGAAAGATAGATGCAGCTTCCTTAAGACCAAATGACATTACAAGCCACTCGTAATGTCCTTGAGGAGTCCCGAAAGCTGTTAAGGCTAATATCTTGGATGCAGCTTCATTTGGTATAATTTCTTGGAATTCTTTTAAGGCTAATATCGGTTGTACAACCGGTTTATAGGGTGGTTTAGGATCACCACGCTTTGCTGACGACTTCTGATATTACTCAGTGAATCCTTTGGTTGCAATGCTAACTGCATCCATAAGTCTGGATTCCCAGTAGAACCTATTGTATTTTTCAAACCCTATCACTTTGAGGGTCTGAACTATCTTCTGCTGCAGTAGGAAATCATTTCCTATTAACAGATCGGCTCCTTGAGCTTCACATTGCCAGATTCTTTGGAAGATAAAGGTTCCTCCTCCTATAGAAATTTTGACATTTCGAGCTACGTGATTCATAGTGAATTCATTATCTCCTATTCCTATTCCAGTAACATCTTTGTCAGACTTCTCCCAATATTCCTCAGGTATGGCATATTTCTTAGCAAAACTATACCCTGAGCCATTATCTACAAAAACATGTAGATGATCCTTTTTATATCCAGGAAATTTTAGCTCTACTGTGATGTAGTTGCTATATATGCTCGTTTGCACCTGTTTGACTGGTTGTATTTCTTTTTCAGAGATTTCCATGAAATGATTGATTCTCTCTTGTGGAGGATCATTTACTGATGTTTCATTTGGTTCCTGACTCGATGAAGTTACTAATTCATTTTCTTAAAATCATTTTCTAAATCTTGTATTTTCTTGAGGTTGTTCTCGAGATCTTGCTTTTGTTTTTGATCATAGAATATATCATATTCTTGATCTACTAGTATGTGTGCATCATTTTCTTTTGTTTTTCTTATTAGCTTGGCTATGAAACATTCTTTGTGGTATGTTTCTCCTGTTTCTTTACAATGCATGGGAACCGTGTTGCTATCATAGCAGCTACATTAGTGATCACATGTAAAGGTTCCAGGATTTGGTAGAAATTCTAGCTTATTGATGCTATCAGTATTTTCTTGTTTCCAATTTTGGGTTAACATGAATATAGGGCGCTGACTATCATCTTTAGACTCATCTGAAGTACTTTCTGTATCACTTTCCGATGAATACTCAAGAGATTATATTGACGCATTCTCTTCATCATAATAGGCTACTTCGAATCTTTTTAGATTTGCGTATTCTATGGTTTCATCGTATTCCGCTATAAGAGCTTTAGAAGTTGTTTTTTTTCTCTTTTAGGACATTCATTAGCATAATGTCCTTCGGCCTTGCAAAGCCAGCATCTGCATGAATTTGTTTCTCTTATATGATTTTGTTTTACTGGTTTTTTCTTAAAGAATCTCTTTCTAGGAGATGTTTTTTCTTTATTTTTGTTAAGACTTTTCCTGAACTTATATTTCCTATTAGGAGTAAAGTTACTCTTATACTTCTTATTTCTGAATTTGCTTTTGTTTTTCTATTCAGTGTAATTATGACATCCCCACTGTGTTGGAGTGTCTAATATTTTGGGACACATGTTCTCAACTCCTTTGAGTTGTTTCTTAGCAGTTCTAGACTTTTGATTTTCTATGCATTGTTTTCTTAAGAGATCTCTTACTCTTTCTGCTATTCCTCCAATAGTAAAACACCAAGGAGGGTTTTCTTCAAAGGATTGTGCTACAACATTATTCCAGGGTTCTGGTAATTTTCAGTAGTGGGTTCTAATAAGTTCCTCGTTCTCTAAATCTCCTATTGTACAGTAGTAATTTTAGAACTCATTTGTATATTCTTCAAAGTATCTCATGTTACAAATACTTAATTTTTGGATATTTTCTTTAGCTCTTTCTTTGGACTGCTCACTATGCCCTGTTATATCTCCACAGAATTGTCCATATATGGGAATAGCAAAATCCATCGGATCATTAGTCCAAGTTAGCTTGGTCTGCCAATCAGCCCATTTAGAACTACTCTTAAAGGAATTGTATCATTTCTTGACTATTCCTATTAAGGTACGTAGACTCAAAATATGCATGCTCATCTTCGTAGGAGAATTTGGATAGAAGTAATGCTTGAGTTAGCTTCAGACTAGCAACCCAGTTATCCATTGCTTTTCTTTTATCTCCTACTCTATCTAGGTCTAGATAGACACCTCTATCGGAGACTGGTTACTCTCATTTTGGTTATGTAGGAATGTACTTCTGAGAGCTTATTTCTCCCAATCTTCCCGTAGGCGCTTGCCCTTTAGGAGTTTGATTTTTTCTTCTCTAATAATCTTGGTAGGATTATTGGTGGTATTTTGAATTATAGTATTTCCTCGTAGTGATCCTGTTTGTGTATTACTTGTTTCTGCATCTGTTTCTGCTCAAACCCTGGGGCCTGGTAGATACAGATGAATCCTCGTGTGATCTCCTGCCAACCTGCTCACTAAGGGGAATACCGGGTGGGCCGGTCTTCTCCTCTCCGATGCCTAAGTTAGTATAGTTGGAATATATATAACCTGAGCACGTATGTAAGCGGTGAGTGAGATCAGTTACCTATTAATGAGGGTAGTTGGGGCCCTTATATAGGTGGTTGGGAGTGAGGGCTGGCCTCACCCTTCGATGTGGGACTGGTTCCCTTCTGTTTGTACACCAAAGGGTAGCTCTGGTGACCTCTTTGGCAGGCAGGCGCTCCCGGTCCCAGGGTCCCTGGTGCTGGATAGACTGCTGGACCCCGAGGCCGGGTGCTGGTGGTCCAGTCCTGGGCCTCGGGCCGGGCCCTGGTGCACTTGCTGCGGGTCTGTGGGCTTGCTGTAGCCCATCTGCGGCTACTGTCAGCAGCATCCATAGGAGTTTCTACCTCCGCGGATGTCTCTCTTGGTTCTTCTTTAGCAGCTTGGTAGGGTAGTATTTTTCTCTTCTTTTTCCCCGTTTGGGTTAAAGAGATCTTCTTTATAATTTCTTCTAATCCTTCTATGGATTCACAAGTTGCCGCTTAAGCATATAGTTCTTCTATCTTAAACATTCTTATAGGCCTTTTTAAATCTTCTTCTTCGAAGTTTTCTTCATGAATTCCACCTGAAGTACTTGCTTGCTTGCTCATAGTTAGTAAATGAATGTCTATGAAATTGGAGGCTTATTTTTCCTTTTGTATCCTCATAGATAGATGCATTGGTGCTTTGCATTTGTCTCTCAGGGGGAGCTAAATTCCACTCTCTTGGGAATGAGACTTCATTCCAATTGGTGATATGTTTTTGTTGAGAATTGTTTCTTGGATTAGTAAGGATTGATGTAGTGGTGTCCGGGCTATTTATAAACCTGGTGTTGGGAGTTACATTGCAACTCATTAGCTTGTAGTAAATTCTATAGTCTATAGTTAATCTCATCATTCTTTGCTTCATGGAAATCCCATCTGTTTTGATTCTTAATCTTAAACAGTGTGCTGCATCTTATAGATGAGTGGTAAAGTTTGGGAAGACACTAAAGTATGCAACCTGGTGCATAAGGATGCTTCTACTGTTCCTAACAGACTTTTCTGTCATCTTGTAAGATACACAAGACTGAACAGTCTATTCCATCTCTTGCTAAGAATTTTATTGATACTTGTACTGCACCAATATGCATATAATTATATTTTTTTCTGGAAGGCTTTACTAACTTCTTTTGGAGTGATGAACCTGATGTCTGTTTCACCACCAGTTGCTGGAATTGTTAATTAATTCTAGTATCTTTAATCTATGTGAATCTAGCTTAAACGATCCTCTTTTGTAGATTTCGTTAAAGCTAAACCTTAGTGCTGATGCTTCTCTCATATTAGATTCAATTTCGTTATACTCAAACTCTTGAGCATTTATGAGCTGTACAGGTGGTACAGTATATTTCTTTCTGAGTATTCTACTAAGCATTTTTATATTTCTTTTAGAGGTTTTGGATGCTTTCCATTCTAGTAATTTAAGTTTACTAAATTTTAACCCGCTTTCTACCTTTGGTGAAGGTATGATAATTTTACTAACTATTGTACGAGCTAGTTCTTCTCCGTTGATTTTTTCAACAATAGAGTTTTCTTTCATTTTTTCTACACTTTTTTGTAGATTTGAGATTCTTGCGTTTATTTCTTGAAATTGTTCTTCTATATCCCTTCCTATTTCTTGGAGATAGATATTGCTATAATTCTGCTGATGTATAATGGCTTCTACGTTTTCAGCAAGTTATTCTGTTGGAAGATAAAGACTTAGAGCTTTTTAATCTTCCATTTTTACTTTTAGCTCTACTATTTGTTTCATCTTATTCTGGATATAAGAGTTTCTAAAAGTTTTCTCAAGTATTCTTGAGTTTTTCTTAATTCAGCTCCTTATGGATTAATATTATTAGCAAGATTCTCTGTTCTTATTAATTTCTTTTCAATATCTGAAAGATATTGTTTTTCCTTAAGGTAATCTAGCTCGACTTCAAGTTTTGATATTTTTGCTTGAATTTCTCCGAGTTAATTAATTCTAAGTTTAAATCTCTCAGGTTGTTCTGTTACTTTTTCAGTTGCTTTATCTCTAGATAGATGATCTAGAAATTCAACTATACTTGGTCTTGAAGGATCAAGCTCGTCTACTCCTATCTCCTTTTGGAGATGAATATGTTTGTCATATAGAGAGTTAAGGACTCTACACACGTATTCAATAGAGTATTGACTTTCTTGGATGTGTCTTGTATGAAAACACAAGTTCCACTTGTCACTTTCTTTTTCAATACAAAGAGCTTGATAATTCTTAAGTTTTGGCTCTCTTTTGTTAGTTAAAAGAAGCCAACTTTGTGGCATATGCCTTTTCTTTACCTATTTTTGAGCAAAACAGGCTTTGATACCAACTTAGGCGGATCTAACCAGCGACTCCAACCGCGGGGCTCAAAATTTCAAGAGATTCTTGTTCTGAGAAATAAACTTGCTTAAGTTCTGCAATCTGTTCTTCTATAATATAGATTGTTTTGGTAAATCTGAAAGTCAGATCCCAATAATATTGTCTTCTTATGCTAATTCTTTTTCTATAATTTTTTAATTTTATCAATTTTTCTTTTTTATCTTTTAGTTCTTTTTCAGTAATTCTAATATTTTCTAAATAACTTAAACGCTGAGAAGAAATAATTAATGAAAAATTAATTGTTTGCATTTTAGTATAGATGATAGATTATATATGAGCAGTATACTGAATAAACAATTTTACGGGTCCACCACGCTTGGTCGAAAAGTAAAAAACCAAAGATTTATAGAAAAATTGTTAAAAAAAAAGAAGGTAATTTAGTCTTTTCATATAAAGGAATAAGTTAAAAAGGGGTGTAGTCTGTAAAAATGGGGGGTGTTTTCAGATACTTTTTTTTATTATCTATTTACTTATTGTAACTTTTACATCAATTTTTCTAACACTTTGTTGAAATTTGTTGAAAGATGAGCATATTTCGGTTTCGAGTTTCTAGAATTTAGCACACGTTTTCTCTAACGTTCCTTTGGAAATTGGGAAAATATTATCTATTGTTCAACCAACTGCACTGTCATTGTTTACTAGCTATTTACTTTGAAACGGATGCTAGTGTTTTCAGAGAAGGTCTCTAGAAATTGATGAAAACTTTGTCCATAGTTGAACAAACTCCGGTCTTACTCAGCTTTTTCGCCCTAGTTTTTATAAATACCACGCAACTTCCACATAAGCCACACAACTCCTTTTTCACATGAATTTGGCTTCTCACACAACTCCAAGTAGATGTAAGCAATATAAATTCAAATAAAGAAGTCGAGTCCATTTCGCATAAGCCATTTGTTCATGGTTACCATTTTTTTAGCTCTCTTCATGGGAACTCAGAAGAGCAAGCACAGCTTTGATCTCGAGCACATAAGGGATCCCTTAGAGCAACATAGCATCATACATAGATCTTTACCACTCGATAGAAATGGATGGCATGGGAAACATAAGAGGGCAGCCATTTTGGATCCAAAGGTAAAATTTCTTAATTTGCTTGTTATATCTGCTTTCATTTTTGCAGTCAATTTGTAAACTGAATAATAGTGTGGTATATTTTTCGGTTCTTATACCTGGTATGCATTCGATCATGGTCACATTTTACCCACTTTCTTTTGTTATCACATTGATTGTGAGGCATGGTTTCGAAAACTCTGTTACTGAATTAAGACGTCGTCTCGCTCACAAAATTGTTTGTCGGGTGAATCAGGTCCTGCAATCATACAGGGTTCAACAGTAGATGAACTCAAAATTTGGACAGAATACTGATGAAGTCACCCGCTAGGTCGATTTTGCAGTAGAAAACAGAGTAAACAAGGCCTGAAAGGAGATAGAGCTTACTATCGGGATTTCAGAAAAGCAATTTACGTTCCTGGATCACTCACCTCTCTTTGATCTATGTGAATGTAAGTTGTGAATCCAGCTTCTATCCCAGTGTCAACTTGTTGAATACAATTGTGTTTGTGTTTGTGGCACACCTGCAAAGAGATTATCAAGAACCAGTACTGCAAGACTGCAAATCTTGGACATTTGAAATATCTAGTAAATTATCAAGATTCATTTTCCTGCTCTTTTACTTCCGGTATAGAATGAAACTTAATAGATTGAGAAAGTGACTGTAAGTGCTAACATATGATACATGTGAAGGAGAATTCATCAAGTACTTACAATCCACAGTAACATATTTTCTACATATATGAAATATTCCATAATTCAATCTCTAGAGTTATAGAGTTGGCTTGAAACTAGCATCATATCACTCGAAAGCGGAGCACGGAGTACACATAGAGTTAAAAAAATAAAGTAGTTAGAGTGAATGTGAGGAACTGAAGAAATTTGAGGTGAGGTTTATTACGAAACCTAGCTAGCTAGGAGATGTGGATACAAAAGAGTTGAGGTGCCATAAGGAGTGAACTATAACGCTTACACAAACGGGTCTCGTGGACTCAAATTGAACAAACTAGCAAGCTAGGTCAGTCAATTAAACCATGATGATCGACAAGTTAGTTTTGAACAATTTCTTGGTCATGAAATGAGATGGGTGTGTTAGACAATCCAATTAAGGAATCAAAGGTCATGCTCATAATTCCAGGATGTTGCATATCAGTACCACAAATCAAGGATGTAATCAAGCTAATGACAATTCGTAGGATCTCAATTATTCTGTAATCTTCTACTTCAATTGTAATTATGTAAATTGCTAAACTTTAGGATCTAAATAGCTGTTGCTACTGTATATATCAGGGTGTTCATGAATGAGAAATAATCAAGCTTTACCTCTTCAATCTTGATTTCTTCATGGTATCCAGAGCCTCTGTCTAAACGACATCTTTTTTTTTCTCTCCATTAATCCCATTCCTTCTTCCCTCATGGCCAACGAAACTGATAATCCTGTCAACACCAGTAACAGTGGTGTTCCCACTTCTGCTCCCTTTCCCACCACTCAAACCACCACCACCACCGTCTCCAATTTTCTCACAATCAAGCTGGACAGAACCAATTATTCCCTCTGGCTCGCCCAGATTACCCCTCTTCTCAAAAGTCGAAATCTTCTTGGTTTCGTGGACGGCACCAGACCTTGTCCCTCCGCCTTTATTCGCAATCCCACCGGTACCCTTACGGATCAGGTCAACCTTGCTTATGAGGAGTGGATTGCCACAGATCAGATGATCCTTGGTTGGATCAATGGGTCTCTCACCCCTTCTGTCCTAGCGACTGTGGCTCGCTCGTTCTCCTCTCACACTACGTGGACCTCTTTGGCCCGCCGCTATGATTCCACAAATCAGAATCGTATCCTCCAACTCCGGAGTCAACTCCTTCGCACCACAAGAGGTGATATGTCTATTTCTGACTACCTTGACAAAGTGAATCAAGTTGCCGACACCCTAGCTCTCTCTGGTCATCCGGTCGACGATTCTGATGTCATCTCTATCATAATGAACAATGTTGGCCCTCTATTCGAAAACACTATCAGTGCTGCTCAAGCCAGGGACACTCCGATTACGTATGATGCTCTTGAGGCCCTTCTTTTGAGTGCGGAGAATCGGATCAACAATCACAATTTTGCAGGGTTGGATGCTCAACCCACAGCTCTTGTCACTTATCGGCCTCAGGTTGGTAGTTCTCGTGGTCGGACTCCCAATCCGGGATCTCAGCGAGGTCGCTCTCCCAATCCAGGCCGCAGCTCACTCTCTGGGCCATCTACTTACAGTCGCGGCTCAAGCTCTCGCCCTTCAGGACGTGGCGGATCAATTCTTGGTCCAGCTTCCTTCTACCGCAATGAGAATCGTGGTCCGTGTCAGATCTGCAACCGATTCGGCCACATTGCACTTGATTGCTTTCAACGCATGAACTTGGCCTATGAAGGGCGCACTCCAAGCTCTCGGCTCTCTGCCATAGCTGCCGGCACAACCTCTCCCCAGCCTTCCTCTGCTTGGCTGCATGATACTGGGTCCAATACTCACATCACCAACAATTCCCAAGCCCTCACAGATGCTCGCAATTATCAGGGTGTTGATACTGTAGGTGGTGTTGTTGCTGGACAAGCACTACCAGCTTTGATAGAATAAAATTTGGTCGGCTATTCCAAATTTTCGTCGGCTATTCCTTCTACCGACGAAAATTTCGTCGGCTATAATTCGTCGGTAAAAGCCCGTCGGTAAAAGTAATGGCCGACGAAAAAAACGACATCGTCGGATTCCAACCTTGGCCGACGAATTATGGCCGACGAAAATGATTTCGTCGACCAAAGCTTGGCCAAATATCTGACGAAATTCGTCGGCTATTTTCTAGTATGGCCGACGATTTCGTCGGAATATATTAATATTTTAAAGTTATAGCCGACGAAATTTAGTTTCGTCGGCTATTTGTTCTGAAGTATAGCCGACGATTTGGGCTATTTCGTCAGCTATTTCGTCGGAATATATTAATATTTTAAAGTTATAGCCGACGAAATAATGTCAATTTCGTCGGCTATAACTGCATTTTGGGCAAAAAAAAAATACCGGATCGGAGGAGGAGGAGGCCGGGAAGGAGGAGGAGGAGGAGGGGAAGGAGGAGGAGAAGGAGGAGGAGGGGAAGGAGGAGGGGAAGGAGGAGGAGGGGGAGGCCGGAGGAGGGGAAGGAGGAGGCCGGAGGCCGGAGGAGGGGGGGGGGGAAGGAGGAGAGAAAAAAGGCGGGAGGAAGTGATTTAAAAGATTTAGAAGGAGAATAGCCGACGATTTAAAAGATTTCGTCGGCTATACTTAGAGAATAGCCGACGATTTAAAATATTTCGTCGGGTATACTTTGGAAGATCAACAGCCGTCGGATCTGAGCCATCCAACGGCGGACAATAAAAAGGCGCGGATCGCAAGAGTTTAGCCGACGAATTCAAATATTTCGTCAGCTATGCTTTGGAAAATCAGCAGCCGTTGGATCCGAGCCATCCAACGGCGGACAATAGGCGGATCGCAAGAGTTTAGCCGACGACATATACTTTTCGTCGGCTAAACTTAGAGAATAGCCGACGATTTACAATATTTCGTCGGCTATTCTTTGAAAACATATTAAACTGCCGTTTTGAGGCCCTAAACGAACTCGAAAGCCCGAAAAAGCCCACACGTCGTGGCAAAGATACAAGTTTAATTCCTCGCGTCGTTCCCTTTCCGGAATGGTATCACAATCGTCATTCGGACGCCGGACGCCAAATTTGCAGTAAACCGGGTTTTGACTTACAACGGTCAATCTGCACACAGATTTTGTCGGAATGTTGTCATTTTTCAACCGTAGACGTATTTCATTATTTCGGTCGTATCTTATTTGACGACATATTTGCATTTGAAGAGTGTACGTATAGTAACTATTTGAAACTATACATTCACTTAAACAATTAGTAAACAAGTTAAGGAACATTAGTGCATATGTTCCGATTTTGAATCTAAAAGTTTGGAAAATCTATTCCAACCGTCAGATATCACCGTTAAGATTAAATACATGTATGAAAAAAAATCCAACTACATCTGACAACGTTAAAGGCTCGATCGGGACGGTCAACCGGGTGAGTCAACCCTTTAAACGCTTAGAAATGATAATTGGCCTGTCTAAATGACGTTTTTTTGCCTGACCTTCAACAGATAATAGTTTCAAATCGATGAGACGCAACTAAGCGTATAAAAATTTTCCGACGAAATAATGCCGAACGTCAGGCTACCCATAGGAAAACGGAAGTAAAAAACAGTTAACTGCAACATTCGGCACACAGATTTTGTCGGAATCTTGTCATTTTTCAACCGTAGACGTATTTCATTATTTCGGTCATATCTTATTTGACGACATATTTGCATTTGAAGGCTGAAGCAATGGTTTGTCGATAGTGATAGAAAATGGAAGGTGGTCTTTTTTTGGTTTTTTTTTTATATCATAGCCGACGAAATCAAACATAGTACTCGTTGGCTATACTTTCAGAGAATAGGCGACGAAAATTTTAAATCGTCGGCCATTCTAGGGGTATAGCCGACGAAATATATTTTTTAGGAACGAAAGCAAAAATCGTCGGCCATTCTAGGGGAATAGCCGACGAATTTTTTTTTTTAGCGACGAAAAAAAATTTCGTCGGCCATTCTTGGGAATAGCCAACGAAAATAGTATGTCGTCGGCCGTTTTTTTTTTTTCGTCGGTAAAAGGCTTTTTTCTGGTAGTGAAGGTTTGAAAATTTCCCAAATTGGCAATCTCTCTCTTCCCTCATCCATTTCCTCTCTCACTTTATATGATGTGCTTTATTGCCCTAATGCCTCAGCTAATATTCTATCTGCCCACAAACTTTTATCTGATAACTCATGCTATATATTGATTTTTCCCCATACTTTCTATGTGAAGGATCTGAAAACCGGGAAGACGCTTTTGGAGGGACGGAGTAGCAATGGTTTCTATCCAGTTAAGTCGAGTCCATCGTCATCAAATAAATCAAGTGCCTTTACTTCCTTTTTAGTCAACCGAGTCACTGCCGATGTGTGGCATACTCGATTAGGTCACCCATCCATTGATGTTTTTCGTCGTCTGGTGTCTAGTATTTCTTTGTGAGACAATAAAGAGTTACCCAATTGTCATGCTTGTCCTTTGGGTAAATCTAGCAAATTGCCTTTCCCTTTATCTAAGTCGCGTACCATTTTTCCTTTTGAACTAATACATAGTGACGTTTGGACATCTCCTCATCTCTCCCTCCAAGGATTTAAATACTATGTTATTTTTATTGATGATTTCACACGATACAGTTGGTTATTTCCAATGAAACACAAATCTGATGTGTACACCAACTTTGTTGCCTTTTTCAATTATGTTGAAAATCAATTCTCTTCCAAAATCAAACAATTTCAATCTGATGGTGGCGGTGAATTTACTAATAATAATTTTAAAACATTCTTTACTCACAAAGGAATTCATCATCGTATCTCGTGTCCCCATCATCCTGAACAAAATGGGTTGGCCGAGAGAAAACATCGCCATCTCGTTGAAACCGCTCTCACTCTTCTTGCTCACTCTTCTGTGCCTAAATCTTATTGGGTCGAAGCCATCACTACGTCTCTTTATCTCATCAATCGTTTACCCACACGCGTTCTTCAGTTTTCTTCTCCATATGAAAAATTATTTAAATGTCTTCCAGACTACTCCTCTCTTCGTACTTTTTGGTGTGTCTGTTTTCCATATCTTCGTCCTTATAACAAAAACAAACTTGATTTTCGTTCTACGAAGTGTGTCTTTCTCGGTTATTCTTTAAATCACAAAGGTTATCGTTGTTTGGATCTTTCAACTGGTCGAGTCTATCTTTCACGACATGTTGTCTTTGATGAGTCTTGTTTTCCCTTCCAGCAATCAGCTACTCCTTCTCCGACGGCGTCTTCGCAACCTACTTCCTCTCCTCTTACCATAACCACAACCACAACCACATCTACTTTACCAGCCCCATGCAAGCCCAACCCATTGGCCCATCCTTCTCTTCCTCTAATTCGGCTCTCCCTACTGCTGCCCCTTCTCTCCCTTCCTCCCCAACTCCCAGATTCACCAACACCTACCACCGACGACCTCGCCCTTCACCACCTCCACCACCTCCTGCTACCGGTCCCGCATCCCCCCCACCCTTACCACCTCACTCTCCTCCACCCAACTCCCCTCCACCACCTAATCTTGTTGCCAATCCACCACCTCCACATAGCAATCATCTTCCCCAAAACCTCCATCCACACCGTCCTATTACTAGTGGCCAAAAAGGAATTGTCAAACCCAATCCTAAGTATGCCATGCTTGTGACCTATGAGACTCATCACATTGAGCTTATGTGTTACACCCAAGCCGTCAAACAGCAAGAATGGCGCACTGCCATGGATGCCGAATTCAATTCTCTTCTTCAAGCTGGGACTTGGCAACTTGTTCCTCGCTCTGCTCACATGAATGTCCTGCCTAATAAATGGGTTTATCGTATCAAGATGTGCCCCGATGGTTCCGTGGAAAGATATAAAGCCAGATTGGTTGCGAAGGGGTTTCGTCAACAAGAAGGTATTGATTATGGTGAGACCTTTAGTCCCGTCATCAAGCACTCTTCCATTCGTTTGATTTTGGCACTTGCTGTTTCATATGGGTGGACCATTCGTCAATTGGATGTTCAGAATGCCTTCTTACATGGTTACTTATCAGAGGATGTTTATATGCAACAACCACAGGGGTATGTCAATTCTGATTTTCCAACTCATGTGTGTAAGCTACGTCGCTCATTATATGGTCTCAAACAGGCACCCAGGACTTGGTTCTCTTGTTTTTCTACTTATCTGGAAGAGTTGGGTTTTCATGCTTCTCAGGCTGATTCCTCCTTGTTTGTCTACATGTCCAATAATGTCAAGCTGTTTCTTCTTATTTATGTGGACGACATCCTAATTACTGGTACTCATCTGTCTCATATCCATACTCTCATTCATAATTTGAGTAAATTATTCTCTATGAAGGATTTGGGTCCTTTGCACTAGTTTTTGGGTATTGAGGCCGAGCGTACAACGAAGGGGTTATCACTTTCTCAAACCAAATATACCCTGGATCTTCTTCACCGTACTCAGATGACTGATGCTAGTCCTGTCTCTACCCCATCAAGTGGTACAAGGTTAAGTAGCAAAGATGGCACTCCCTTATCTGATGGTACTCAATATAGAAGTGTTGTGGGAGCACTTCAGTACCTGACACTCACCCGTCCTGATATCACTTATGCTGTCAATCAAGTATGTCAATTCTTGCATTCCCCCACTAATGTTCATTGGGTTGCTGTCAAGCCTATCTTGCAATATCTCAAGCATACTCCCACACATGGACTGTTCTATGCTCCTAGCTCTCTGAATTTGACAGGTTATTGTGATTCCGATTATGCTGGAGATCCTGACACCCGTATTTCCACCGGTGGCACGTGCATTTATTTAGGCTCTAATTTGATTTCCTGGAGCTCTAAGAAACAGAACGGTGTCTCTCGCTCCAGCACTGAGGCAGAATATCGTCAGTTGGCTTATACTGCTGCCCATCTTTCCTGGTTCCGCATTCTATTCAAAGATTTGGGAATTTCTCTTCTCGCTCCTCACATCTGGTGTGACAACATTAGTGCCATCTCTCTTGCTTCCAATCCTGTCTTCCATACCCGAACTCGTCATGTGGAAGTGGATTATCACTACATTCGCGAGAAAGTAACTCGCCAGGAACTCAAGGTTGGTTATGTTTCTACACATAATCAGCTTGCTGATATCTTCACCAAAGGCCTTTCCAAAGATCGCTTTTCTTGCATTGTTCACAAGCTTCCAGTCCGTCCTCGTCCTATCAGCTTGCGGGGGAGTGTTAGACAATCCAATTAAGGAATCAAAGGTCATGCTCATAATTCCAGGATGTTGCATATCAGTACCACAAATCAAGGATTCTGTAGGATCTCAATTATTCTGTAATCTTCTACTTCAATTGTAATTATGTAAATTGCTAAACTTTAGGATCTAAATAGCTGTTGCTACTGTATATATCAGGGTGTTCATGAATGAGAAATAATCAAGCTTTACCTCTTCAATCTTGATTTCTTCAGGGTGTACCTCAAATATTTGAGGGTGGATCATGATATATAGTATTACCATTTAATAGTAGCCATCTAAAAGTACTGAATGGTTAATTTGATAATACGAAGCTAATTAGGTTCGATTTGAGTTCTTAATAATTATAAATAATTATTAAATCATAATCTTTTTTTAACAAGTGTTCCCAAAAAAATCAAACAGACCAATTTTTATGGTCACCATTTAGAGAATGCTTAAATGAAACACGACCCTTAGCTAATACAAGTAGGAATGTGCAATATAGGCAGTGCCCTTGATGAGACTGCATGTCACTAATTACATATCACGTTGAGCAAATTTGTCCATCAAGCTAGCAAGCCACTCTTCCTTGAGAGGTCTTGCCGTAACTAGATCCTTCTCTATGAGATGTTCCCCTCTTAAACAAGAAATGCGGTCCTCAACTGCATCTCTCTTTGAAATTGATGGACTAGGGGTAGGATATGATTTATGGTTAGGAATTTCGTTGTTTAGACTAAAGGAAGTGTAGTATGGATGTCTGTCCGGCACTTTAGTTACGACATTCTGAGCCTAATTACCCCAGAAGCAGAGGAATTCAAGGCTTAATGTAAAATGTTTCGTATGTTATTGCTTTCCTTTTGGGCTGGAAATAGATCTCATATGCTTGATTATATTGAGAACTATGTATGATTGATGTATCATGGGTTGGTATTGATTCCGGGCAACAAAACTTTCTCTAGTTTATCTGAAATGAACAAGCTGCTGTAACTGTTGAATTCCAGACTTTTAAAGGAATGTTGTTGGGCGAAAATGTAACATTGCATGAAGTGTAAAATGTCACTCAACGTAATCACACTCATAGTCATTAATCGAATAGAGTTTTAATTATTTCGGGTTTGAGCCATTTAAGACAGAATGTGTCTCTTAATTACAATCCCTTGTTATACGGGAAAACCTTTTGATTTCATTTATAAAGAAACCAATGTGAGTTTGTTTGTTTTTACAGCTGCACCTGGAATTTTTGTTGGGTTGCCTACGTACCCTGGAAGGAATCAAGTCACTCGTAGTTTAAGAGTTCCAATGAGTGAATGACTCAATGAAAGGCTTTGATTTTGGGATGTGAGTAGTGTTTGAATGAATTTGGTGTAAGTGAAACAGGGATTCGATTTTGTGTTTAGGACGCGGTTGCATCTAGATAAATTTGGTTCTATATTGCCTACATACCCTTTGCGGGATCAAACCACATGTAGTTCTAGTCATATGGGATTTAAATGGATAGATGACCCATTACTTGGAATTTGTGAGGGTTTAAAGCCCTCAAATTTGCTTTTGATGCAATATGGGAATGATTTGCTTTTTTTTCTTGTGCTTGAGTGAATTTGACTGTATAGCCAAGGATTCAAATTAGTTGAATTTGTCTGGCGGAGTCAGGAATTCGATTTGAGATATGTGGTTGTATTTAGTGGGTCACTAGAGTGTCTATACGTATCTTTTTTTAGGGATCAAACCGACCATAGTTCATACTTATGAGCATTAGAGCTTTTTTGGTGTTGTACCAAAAGTTGGTTTTGTACCGAAGGCAATTTCATTCTTAGTCTCGCGGCATATTTTTTTAACGAGACTGATGGTTAGGTTTTTTTGATCTGGACACCCGCTATGTTGGGCTTCGCCAAATGGGCCCCATTTTGAGATGGGCTTTGAAATTTGGGCTTGGAAATTTAGATGGGCCGCCGGCTTTGACTTGAACCCGAGATCGATATGGACTTGGTCGTAAACGGACATCCACATAGCTTGTGACCGAGTTGTAACATTTGTAGCCTCGAAACCAATTTCTCTTCGTGCTTTGAGATGAACATGAACCATGTTTTTCGTGTGACTTTATTGGTCCATGTCATAGAGCAGTGGCTGAAAGCTTCTTTTCTCTGCTAGTACCATGCTTGATTTTGAAGGAGCAAAGGCTTCTCATTTGAAAGATTTGGTGGACTACAACAACATTCTCTCGCAACATTCACATGCACATAACTGATTATATTGCTCTCTGTATATCTTTGGTTCATTGGATACCCATTATTTAAAGACCAGTAGCCAATTTGATTTGGAGTTGATAATCTTCAGTAATAGCTTTTACCATCCGCGCTCAAACGACATGCGTTTTTAAGCTTTACTTCTGTGCATGGGTTGCAAGCATGCCTAATTGAACTCTTCATCTGTTTATTTATCAAGTTTTTCTTTCTTCTTTGCTTTGGGTGCACCGATCATAACTCCAAGAAGTGGCCTTTGTCATCTTCATCACTTCACCATGAGAACCGGAGGCCACACTTTTCCTCTTGAACTTTCTCTTTGTTTAATCTTGCGTATGTTTACAAGTGAGATTGGAGAGACCACTACTACAAAAAACTCAATACACAACGGTGAATCACCGTTGTGTGAGTTCGGATTTTCCGTTGTATATCTCGAGCTTGTGTGATTAAACGTCAGACAAGTCACTTTTAGTTTCTGTTGTACGACTTATATGCCATGCCATGGCTGGCTTGGCATGCGCGACACTGACATGTGTAGTTTATATAACAAAACATATATATTTTTCTGTTGTGTGATTTTTAAACATGCAACAGAATATTACATTTTTATTTAGTTGTCTGATTCAAACAACAGATTTTATTTCCTACTTAATGAGTTGTATGATTCAAACAACAGAAGTAAGTATGTGGGGCTATTGTTTTAGTATAACATTTGGTTATATTGCACAACACATAATTCATTTGTTTGTTATTTTGTTATATAATGTTGTATCACATAGAAAGATTAAGCATTTGGTATCAAAAGATCCAAAAGCTAGCTCTGATCAAACCAAAAAAATCCATTATTTCAAATCAATTGTGCATTCAAATACCAAAGCTTCCAAATATTCAACTCAAAAGCACAAAAACTCATAGAAAAGGTAATAATATACTTGTAGACTGAAGCATTCCTAGCTAATACCAAAAGTTGGTAGCATGCCAATACTAGCTAGCTACCATCATTCCTAGCTACTAGCAAGCACTACTTTAACTCTACAGCCTCTCCTTTTGATATATGATTTTGATCAACTCCACTTTTTCTCTCAACTACAGTTGGGCTGATGGTTCCCTCCTTTTCTCCTCTTGCAACTAGCATAACTAGCAGTTCCTGTCAAGTTTTTGTTATCCCTGGATGAGGCAAAGGTTAACAATTTGATCAGCAGTTCCTGTGAGAACTTTCTCCCGCAATACACAAACAAATCCTCAAGACTCCATCCCAACAAGTCAAGAACCATCACATTGTCCTCATCGTCTATCCTCGACCATTTTATGATCGGAATTCCACCTAAACAAGTCACAAAACAAACTCAATAACACCCCAAATCCTCATAACCTACTCATATTTTAAACTCCAATACTACTCAAAAATACCAACTTTTCACCAGAAAACCTTCAAATTGATAAATAAGGAAAAAAGAAGAGATGATGAGTGACAGGATCGGGATGGTGGTCAGCTTTGTGTATTGCACTTTCAAATTCAGATGAGCGATCAACCAAACTTTGTTCCGTAACCAAGCTGTGCACATAAACCTGGAAAAAATAAAATAAGCTATTAAATGGATCTTATGTTCATAAAGCCAATGCAGCATACCAACAACTTATCTCTGAACGGTTAATACTTGAAATCAAGGTAGCTCCATCACTAACAGTTAAGGCAGACAGAGATTTGCAGAACTCAGCAGGATTTGACACATGCTCAATTACCTAAAGTAATAACCAATTTAAGCACATATTGGTTAAAAATCCAAGATAGACTGAATATAAAAAGAATAACAGAATTGCGTGTACATGCAAGAACATACCTACACATTGGAAAGGAACAATGTAACAATGTTGTACAAGCCAATACAACTGAACAAAGAGGTGCACAGTGCAGGCCAGTCATATTTGTTAGACAAAAACTAGCCAAACTAAGAATGATAAAACGATATCTACGTTGGAACAGTCAAACCAAGGACCAAACACAGCAAAGGTGGAAACTCTTATAAAAGGAATTTTTAACTTTTGGTCCCTAATCATATCCATCTAATAAGAAAGACATTCCCCAGATATAGAAGTCACCACTGGTTTCCCCTCTCCACGTAAACAATTACAATATTCTTACCCTGTAAATCTTCCAAGGAGCATGCCACTCCGGACGCGGCCATCTACTAGAAATTCTTTCCATTATAGCCGATGTTGATGGGTTCCTATTAAGAAAAAGAAAAAGAAAAAGAAAAAAAAAACTGGTAAAGCAAAAGACGGCCATATTTTCATAGCATTAACATCACAAATTAGAGAAATGCAACAAGATAGTATAGACTATAGAGCATCATGCAGCTAATAATGTTCAACATTTCTACTGCCCTCTAAATCTCTAATATCAATAGCAAAACTAATAAAACTCTAATCTTTTGAGACCTTGGAAGCGCATAACTTAAGACCAACAAATGTAAGTCTAACCCTTCATGATAGATGCAAAACATGCCTAAATTCCTAGTACTGGAATAAAACTAAACCCTTCATGATGGATGCAAAACATGCCTAAAGCTTCATAAATTGGTTGAGAAGAAACTGCTTGTATTCTGTAACTGCACAAGGAATGAAGGAATAGCTCTGTGTTGACCCCTAGTCTGAGCCTCATTCACACACATATACATATTGAGAACACACTTTGAAAACCTACCACAGCAAAAAAGGGTTGAACAATAACTCAGATCTCCGTAAAACAAATGAACTAAAATATCATTGGTACATACCCTGTGAAAAAATTCAAGATATAAGAGCAACAATAACATTACAACTTGAAGAAGCAAAGGATATGTGCATAGGTCAATGTGGGCACCTAAAAGACTTAGCAGAAACGTAAAAATCATCCTACTAAGAAATCTAATCCTCAAAATGGCTGGTCTTTCTCTCAACATAATTCAATGACAACCCAAGAAAAGCCGTATTGATTGAAAAGATAATGTTGTTTCTACTTGAAAACACTACCTGCAAGCTGAGGCCCCGAAACAAACCTGACATGGTAGCTCACAGGATTGTTCTTCAACTGGCCGGACAAAGTGTACACGACTTCCAAACAATTCCCATGGTTCTCCACAAACTCCTGGAGCAACCTGCACATACCACCTTTCAATCACTTGTAGTAATAAAATACAAAATGCAATCAAGTAGCTTTGTGGACAGTTCATACCTCTTTGCATCATTGGATGACACCAAGTAGTTCCGACTCAACCATTTGTATGACACCTACAACACATCAACATCCAAAGTAACCAATTTTGTTTTTAGTTAACGACATCTTAGCTCTAAACACAAGATAAATATAGCAACTTTAAACCAAGAAATCCAAACAAGGAGTGAGGGATTTCACCACCAAAAAATACAAAATCAAAGACAGCCAAGGTTAATTCGTACTCCAAATTCGAAATTAAGAAGAAAAGAGAGAGATTGAGGGGTGGGTACCACTTGAAGCTGATCCGAGACGAGGGTTTCGATGTCCTGGAGTATCCCCTGGGTTTCGATTTGTGCCATCTCCCACTTTTTTTTGTTCTCTTTTGTTTTTGTTTTGGGATGAAAAAACAAAATTAATAAATATATAAGAAGCCGTAAGGTACAGATCTTCTTCTTCATTCACTGAATTACCTGGACCTCTTGAACAAATCGGATGAGCAGCAAACAAAATCATAAAACTTAGAACAAAATCATTAAGACTAACCAGTAATTCCAAAGCTCAGAAATTGAGCAGCAACAAAACAGAAGAGGGGTGTGGATTTACTAAATCGAATCAATTGAAGAAAACAATACATAACAAAAACAATCCCACTAAACCCCACTGCTCCCCAAAACCTTTCACCACAAAATCCAACACCAAAAACCCAAATTCACAACCCAATTTCACCACTGCTCCCAAAACCCACCCCGTCACTCCTTCACCAAACCACCCACAATTCGATTAGGGTTTAAGATTTGCCCAATTCGAAAGAGGATAGAAATTTGCCCAATTCGATTAGGGTTTAAGATTTTGATAAAACAATCGTAGCCCAAGTCGATTAGGGTTTGAAATCAGGGTTTTGAATGAGAGTTTTAAAAGAGGGGTTTGAAATTGAGAAAGTAGAGAAGAGAATTGGGATTTGGAAGAGGGTTTTGAAAGAGAAGAGCTGAGAAGAGAAGAGCAGAGAAGAGAGAGCTTACCGTTTAGGGTGAGAGTGTCGGAGAGACTGTGCCGGAGTGAGGGTGCCAAAGAGAGTGTCGCTCCTCGTGGCGGAGTGAGAGTGCTGGTGAGAGTTTTTGCAAAGAGAAGAGAGAGCTCGGGTTTTCTCAGTTGAGAAAAGAGAGAAGATTTTGTTATGAGAAGAGAGAAGATTTTGTTAAGTTATTGAAAGAGAAGGAATCAATGAGTTGTTGGCAAATTGAAGATCTGTCTTAAATATTTTCTCAACTTACATACACAACAGAAAATGTTAAAATTTGT
This sequence comes from Potentilla sterilis, assembly GCA_963682095.1. Taxonomy (NCBI): domain Eukaryota; kingdom Viridiplantae; phylum Streptophyta; class Magnoliopsida; order Rosales; family Rosaceae; genus Potentilla; species Potentilla sterilis. Next base: position 18,743,422 of record OY821765.1, on the reverse strand, counting down.
TACATTGTCTTTTTCTTGGCTCCAATGTGCCCCAAAATTAAAACCAAAGAGGGAATTTTCCCCAAAACCAAAACCAAATGAGAGCTTTGCCGCCAGCCTCAAATTTGAGGAGTTTTTGGCATGACATTAGGTTTCTATCTCATACAACAGAATAAGACTGTGGCTTCAATAATCGAGAGATAAACACCACAAAAAGTTTACATGTGTTCATATAGCTCATCTCCATCATAGTGTGAGTACTAGTGAAATCAGGAAAAAAAAATTACTAAGAGCGTTTTCGTATAATAAGTACCGTTTATTTATGGTTAACCTAGCTGATCGAGGTCCAAACGTTATCGAAGATAGGTGATTTTTCTACCATATCTATATTTCACTATCTTGATCACATCCTACGGTCAAATTTCCATTTTGTGAACTTTAGTCATTTGAATCACAATGTGCCTACTAATATGGTATAACTTGTTTACTAGGTTCTACATGAATGTATATCTTTCTAAACCAACTATATTAAGAAAATAAAATTTGAAAAAATTGACTGTGTAATGTGATCCTTATAGTTAAATATAAGTAGAGTAGAAAAATCATCTCGTTTCGTGAACGTTTGATGCTCAATCGAAATGGTCAATCATATTTTCATAAAACTTATCACACGAAAACGCAATTACGTACATTTAGATGACTTTATTTCGTTGACTCTTCCAAACATTAAACTCTCAAATAAATGAGACGTAATCAGTCATATAAAAATTTGAAAACTTTTACCTCCCGATACTATGGCTCCCCATAGAGAGAAATAAGTTCAAATAAGGTTGACCGCATAAATCGGGGCTCTAACTTTGTTAGATTTAAATGATTTTTTTACCATCACATTATTTCATCATAACGATCAAATGTTATTTCATAGCATTTTTCAAAATTTGACTTCTTTTATATAGTTGTTTCGAAAAGTTGTACACTTAAGTATAATCTACTAATTAAGTTATATTGCATTAGTAAGCATGTTGTCATTATAATGGCTAAATTCACAAAATGAAAATTTTGACCGTCTGATGTGATCGTTATAATTAAATATGAGTAGAGTAGAAAAATCAACTCGTTTCGTGAACGTTCGATGCTCAATCGAAACGGCCAACCATATTTTCATAAAACTTATCACACGAAAACGCTATTACGTACATTTAGATGACTTTATTTCATTGACTCTTCCAAACATTAAACTCTCAAATAAATGAGACGTAATCAGTTATATAAAAATTTGAAAACTTTTACCTCCCGATACTATGGCTCCCCATAGAGAGAGATAAGTTCAAATAAGGTTGACCGCATAAATCGGGGCTCTAACTTTGTTAGATTTAAATAATTTTTTTACCATCATATTATTTCATCATAACGATCAAATGTTATTTCTTAGCATTTTTCAAAATTTGACTTCTTTTATATAGTTGTTTCGAAAAGCTGTACACTTGAGTATAATCTACTGATTAAGTTATACTGCATTAGTAAGCATGTTGTCATTATAATGGCTAAATTCACAAAATGAAAATTTTGACCGTCTGATGTGATCGTTATAATTAAATATGAGTAGAGTAGAAAAATCAACTCGTTTCGTTAACGTTCGATGCTCGATCGAAACGGTCAACCATATTTTCATAAAACTTATCACACGAAAACGCTATTACGTACATTTCGATGACTTTATTTCGTTGACTCTTCCAAATATTAAACTCTCAAATAAATGAGACGTAATCAATCATATAAAAATTTGAAAAACTTTTACCTCCCGATACTATGGCTCCCCATAGAAAGAGATAAGTTCAAATAAGGTTGACCGCATAAATCGGGGCTCTAATTTTGTTAGATTTAAATGATTTTTTTACCATCACATTATTTCATCATAACGATCAAATGTTATTTCTTAGCATTTTTCAAAATTTGACTTCTTTTATATAGGTGTTTCAAAAAGTTGTACACTTAAGTATAATCTACTAATCAAGTTATACTACATTAGTAAGCATGTTGTTATTATAATGGCTAAATTCACAAAATGAAAATTTTGACCGTCTGATGTGATCGTTATAGTTAAATATGAGTAGAGTAGAAAAACCAACTCATTTCGTGAACGTTCGATGCTCGATCGAAACGGTCAACCATATTTTCATAAAACTGATCACACGAAAACGCTATTACGTACATTTAGATGACTTTATTTCGTTGACTCTTCCAAACATTAAACTCTCAAATAAATGAGACGTAATCAGTCATATAAAAATTTGAAAACTTTTACCTCCCGATACTATGACTCCTCATAGAGAGAGATAAGTTCAAATAAGGTTGACCGCATAAATCGGGGCTCTAACTTTGTTAGATTTAAATGATTTTTTTACCATCACATTACTTCATCATAACGATCAAATGTTATTTCTTAGCATTTTTCAAAATTTGAATTCTTTTATATAGTTGTTTCGAAAAGTTGTACACTTGAGTATAATCTACTAATTAAGTGTTACTGCATTAGTAAGCATGTTGTCATTATAATGGCTAAATTCACAAAATGAAAATTTTGTCCGTCTGATGTGATCGTTATAATTAAATATGAGTAGAGTAGAAAAATCAACTCGTTTCGTGAACGTTCGATGCTCAATCGAAACGGTCAACCATATTTTCATAAAACTTATCATACGAAAACGCTATTACGTACATTTAGATGAATTTGTTTCGTCGACTCTTTCAAACATTAAACTCTCAAATAAATGAGACGTAATCATTCATGTAAAAATTTGAAAACGTTTACCTCCTGATACTATGACTCCCCATAGAGAGAGATAAGTTTAAATAAGGTTGACCGCATAGATCGAGACTCTAACTTTTTCGGATTTAAGTGATTTTTTTACCATCACCATATTTCATCATAACGATGAAATGTTATTTCATAAAAAAATTTAAAATTTGACTTCTTATATATAGTTATTTCGAAAAGATTTTACATTTTGCACTAGGTTCATCTAGTAGAAATTGTAATATTCTCATACAACAGAAAAACAACCACTGTTGTATATTTGTCAGTGTCAAGCCAAAATGAAAGGAGGGAAATTTCCCGCTTTGACACACATTTGGGGCATGAATTTGAGTTATTGGAGCCAAATTGAAGTTCAAACAAACACTAGCTACGACCTGAATATTTTAACATCGTCATACAACAAAAATAATAACTTTGTTGTCCAAACATCTTGCACATATATCTTTCAAAAACCCAAAGTGAATGGAGGCAAATTTCCCGCTATGAAGGAACACAATTTCGAGCAATTGGAGCCAAAATGAATGTAGCACAAGGACAAGCAAAACATGTCATACAACAGAATTACAAAATTCTATTGTACAAGTATTTTTCATCTTGCACTAGTGGCACCTAATGCAAGATGTGACATTATCATACAACACAAAATAAGAACTTTGTTGTCTGTCCATCTAGACCTTGCCCAAATTTGAGTTTCAATGTCGGAGGGAGTTCTGCTGTTGATTTTCATTAATTATACAACAGAAAATGTGTGTTAGAGTTGTGTGACAAAATCTGGAAAAACATTTTTCAGAATATGGAAAATGTGTACCCTCATACAACACAAATCATTCACTTTAGGTTGTGTGAAACAGTTCAGTCGTTCATACAACATGTAACTTTCAAAATATTGTCTGATATGTGGTGTGTATTGAGTTTTTTGTAGTAGTGGACCCACGTATTCATCACCATGTTTTGTTTCTCCATGCATGCCCAGACTTCACCACTTGATTTGATTAATTTGATGTTCAAGTTTCTGATGTTCAAGACAAGGTCCAGCACACACTTAACAACCCACACGTAAGAGAAAGTGATATTTCAAGGCTTTGCGCATCACCACCGCTCCCGAGTGCAGCTTCAATTAGCTTTTGTTTTTTGTTCTCTGGCAGCTTCGATATTAAACAAAACCTGTGCCTTTGTAATCTCGTTTTGCTTATAGGCCGACATCAACGTTTGGTTTTATTAAACAACGGAACTAGACTATACACTAATAAGTGTATCAGATAACACTACACAGTCAACAGTTTTATGGCGTAACATTGTGTGACAAGATAAATTGAATCGTTGCCCTCTTCTTTGTTGCTCTCTTCTTCTCTCCTCCACGCTGCTTCTGTCGTTGGTAGCCTCTGCGTCTCCCGTTTTGCTTATGTGTAGGTGAACCTCAACTTGGCTAGATGAAGTTGAGTTGATCTCGGCATGTACAATTTGTAATTGATCAGAACTCATTCTTTTATTTTCTTGATGAGAACTACATCAAGCTTCTTTCTTGCTTCGTTGCCCTCTTCTTTGTTGCTCTCTTCTTCTCTCCTCCACGCTGCTTCTATCGTTGGTAGCCTCTGCGTCTCCCGTTTTGCTTATGTGTAGGTGAACCTCAACTTGGCTAGATGAAGTTGAGTTGATCTCGGCATGTACAATTTGTAATTGATCAGAACTCATTCTTTTATTTTCTTGATGAGAACTACATCAAGCTTCCAACTTGCTTTCAAACTTCCCTTTAATTGCTAGAAGTAAACCCACTACAAATGGACTCTATGTTTTTTTTTTTTTGACCTCAACAAATGTATTATTTTATCATAATCTAGTTTGATCATGCATGTTTCTATCATACATCTGTTGCTATATCTATATAATAGCCATCGATGGCCGGCTCTGTCCTTCAATTCTATTTCAGTCCAGAGTCGAATCCAAAATTTAAACACTAGGCAAGCCCTTCTTTTGAAATGTAGAAAAATACACTTGTCTGATCCGCTGCAAACCATTCCCTTGAAAATTACGCTTGTTGTAAGCCTATCACGTATATTACTTGACAGGCAAGGTTCCTAAAAATTTTGGTCACTTGAAGAATAACTTCTTGATTTGTCCAGAATCTAGTTATTTGAAAGAAATTTTACAAGCTTTTCGAGCTTGAAGTTTCTTAGTGCCTTGGAATTTTCATATATAGAAGAAACTTGTCAGGAAGAATTCTAGCTTCATAGGTCTTTCCGCTGCTAAATCTAAAGCTAAACTCCCTCAAAGGGTCAAACATGGGACTACTCAATATCCTGGAATCTCTACTGCCACTGAAAATGAGGGAACTAATGGTATCACAAAACTTGGCATTCTCAGAGAACTAATGCTCAAGTATTTAAGAAAATACGGCAGTTTCAAATTCTTGAATGGTACAAAAGATGAGATTTATATCTGACGAGTCGCCGAAGCGGCACTTCAATAATAAATCCTACAATATTAGTAGTATAGTAATAAGTAGGGATCGTTCTAGCCGGGAATTAAAGGTACCTGCAATATAAGAATGTTAAAATAAATAACACATGCACATAAACGTCACACTTATATACATATAAACACACGAAATCATGGGGGGTTGAAAAGTGATAGCTGCCCCTATATCTAGACACGAAAATAAAGACATGAAATTAAATCTTAAAGCTACTATGTACATATTGGTCGACACTCTTCCACAAAACAATGACACATAAGCAATCAAAACACACAACAATTTAGCAAACAAGGCTCACGGCAACATATTAAGGCACTACAGCATTGGAAATCTTAGGAGACGAAAATTTTTCGTCACCTAAGAGAGATTTTCGTCGCCTAAGAACTTAGGTGACGCAAATTTTATCGCCTAAGTTTCGTCGTCTAAAGTTTGTGGTCTAAGTAAGTAGGCGACGAAAATCTAAGAATTTCGTCGCCTAAGATACTACTTAGACGACGAAAAAATTTCGTCGTCTAAGAAAAATGGTGACGAAAAAAATTCTTAGAAGACGATATTTTTTGTCGTCTATGGATTTACTTAGGCCATGAAATATTATATTTCGTCACCTAAGAGTGTTACTTAGGCCACGAAATATTTTATTTAGTCGCCTAAGAGTGTTACTTAGACCACGAAATATTTTATTTCGTCCCCTAAGAGTGTTATTTAGACCACGAAATATTTTATTTCGTCGCCTAAGAGTGCTACTTAGGCCACGAAATATTTTATTTCGTCGCCTAAGAGTGTTATTTAGACCACGAAATATATATTTCGTGGCCTAAGTAATACTCTTAGGCGACGAACTCCTCTTTTTTCGTCTCCTAAGTATGGATCTTAGTCCACGAAACAATGTTTAATCGTCGCCTAAGTATATCACTTAGGAGAGGAAGATGTATTCTTCGTCGCCTAAGTATTAATTTTTAAAATAAAAAAAAATTCGAAAATTGAATATTGAATACTGGATAGTAATATTGAATGTTCATACAAATTAAAAAAATTATTCATTAAATACTTAATATTAAAAAAAAATTTCATATAAATTAAATAAAAATATTTAACACTTAATATTAAACCGAACAACAATATCGTAAAAGGGGGGGGGGGGGGGGGGGGGGGGGGGGGGTGGAGCCTGCTAGATACTTTTGAAGTCTTACAAACATGTTGAACTTTTCCTCCAACCGACTAAGACGGTCTTGACCTTCTCGTTGGCTCGTCGTGCCTCCTCCTCATATATGGCGATTCGTTCATTGGTCAGTCGCGCCTGTGGTGGAAGCCTAAGCTCACACACAATAATAACCCTACAAAAGATCGTTAGTAGTATAAGCAAGTAGGGATCATTCTAGCCGGGGATTAAGGGTACCTGAAATATGAGATTGTTAGTCAAAAATATTCACAAATTCACATTAGAAAACATCATATGGGGGAGATATAAGCATCGGCAGCAAAGCTGCCCCTAAGACTAAGAACACGAAAATAAGACTGAAAATAAATTCTAGACTACTATTTACAAGTTTGATCATCATCTCTTACGCATCACATAGCACAAAACACACAACTCACACACAAGAATTCATGCAAGACTCGGCAACATCAGTTTAAGTTTCTTAGACTCTATTCAATTCCAATTTCAATTAGAGCCTCAACGGTCATCTAATCACTAGACTTCTTAAGTATTTTAGAAAACACTCAAAGTCGAATCCTAAAATTATACTAATCATGTTTGAAAACACTCAACGTCGAAGACAAACACAAAGAGTAATTAAGCACAAGAGTCTATTAAATTGGAGACATATCTTTAGGTATGGCGTCACTCATCCTATTAACATGCAAGTTTCATGAGTTAAGTAACCTTGATTTTAACAACCTAGAATTCAGTTCGATCGATGCCTAACTCAATCCCAAATTATTAAGTTGGATGAAATCGCAACCTACACAAGTGCCATGGCCCTAGCATCATGTAAACATTGATTTTTATGCACGAATTCATGAAACTAATCGAATAAAAACTGAAAATACATGAACATGCTACTACCCTAATCTAACATACGAATTCAAGCATGCAATTGTTTGCAAAATTCATCACATAAATTCCAATAAAAATCACAACTCATGTCACTACCAGAAAAAAGGCTTTTCCCGACGAAATAAAAAAACACGGCCGACGAAATAAAATTTTCGTCGGCTATTCCCAAGAATGGCCGACGAATTTTTTTTTCGTCGGTAAAAAAAAAATTCGTCGGCTATTCCCCTATAATGGCCGACGATTTTTTTTTCGTCGCTAAAAAAAAAATTCGTCGGCTATTCTCCTAGAATGGCCGACGATTTGAATTTTCGTCGGCCTTTCTCTGAAACTTTAGCCGACGAAAATTTTTGGAAGTATGGCCGACGAGTACTAGGTTTGATTTCGTCGGCTATGATTAAAAAAAAAAAAAAAAACAAACAGCTTCCATTTTCTATCACTATCGACAAACCATTGCTTCGTCCTTCAAATGCAAATGTGTCGTGAAATAAGATATGACCAAAATAATGAAATACGTCTACGGTTGAAAAATGACAAGATTCCGACAAAATCTGTGTGCCGAATGTTGCGGTTAACTGTTTTTTACTTCTGTTTTCCTATGGGTAGCCTGACGGTCGGTAAATATTTTGAGGAAAATTTTTATACGATTAGTTGCGTCTCATCGATTTGAAACTATTATCTGTTGAAGGTCAGGCAAAAAAACGTCATTTAGACAGGCCAATTACCATTTCTAAGCGTTTAAAGGGTTGACTCACCCGGTTGACCGTCCCGATCGAGCCTTTAACGTTGTCAGATGTAGTTGGATTTTTTTTCATACATGTATTTAATCTAAACGGTGATATCTGACGGTTGGAATAGATTTTCCAAACTTTTAGATTCAAAATCGGAACATATGCACTAATGTTCCTTAACTTGTTTACTAAGTGTTTAAGTGAATGTATAGTTTCAAATAGTTACTATACGTACACTCTTCAAATGCAAATATGTCGTCAAATAAGATATGACCGAAATAATGAAATACGTCTACGGTTGAAAAATGACAAGATTCCGATAAAATCCGTGTGCTGAAATAATGAAATAAGTCAAAACCCGGTTTACTGTAGATTTGGCGTCCGGCGTCCGAATGATGATTGTGATATCATTCCGGAAAGGGAACGACGCCAGGAATCAAACTCGTAGCTTCACCACGATGTGTGGGCTTTTTCGGGCTTTCGAGTTCGTTTAGGGTCTCAAAACGGTAGTTTAGTATTTTTTCATAGAATAGCCGACGAAACATTGTATTTCGTCGGCTATTCTCTAAGTATAGCCGACGAAACATTGTATTTCGTCGGCTATTCTCTAAGTATAGCCGACGAAATACAATGTTTCGTCGGCTAAACTCTTGATCCGCGTCTTTTTATTGTCCGCCGTTGGATGGCTCAGATCCGACGGCTGTTGATTTTCCAAAGTATAGCCGACGAAATATATTAAATCGTCGGCTATTCTCTAAGTATAGCCGACGAAATACAATGTTTCGTCGGCTAAACTCTTGATCCGCGCCTTTTTATTGTCCGCCGTTGGATGGCTCAGATCTGACGGCTGTTGATCTTCCAAAGTATAGCCGACGAAATCTTTTAAATCGTCGGCTATTCTCTAAGTATAGCCGACGAAATTTTTTATTTTCGTCGGCTATTCTCTTTCTAAATCTTTTAAATCGCTTCCTCCCGCCTTTTTTCTCTCCTCCGGCCTCCTCCTTCCCCTCCTCCGGCCTCCTCCTCCTCCTCCTCCTCCTCCGGCCTCCTCCTCCTTCCCCTCCTCCTCCTCCTCCTTCCCCTCCTCCTCCTTCTCCTCCTCCTCCTCCTCCTTCCCCTCCTCCATCCAAAGCATAATTTATTTTTTTTCCCTAAAATTTAAGAATAGCCGACGAATTTTACCAATTTTCGTCGGCTATAAGTTGTATAGCCGACGAAAATTCTAGTATTTCGTCGGCTATAACTAATTAATGCCTATTAAAATATTAATATATTTTGAGGAAATAGCCGACGAAAGTTTAATAAATCGTCGGCTATAGTTAAAACACAATAGCCGACGAATTTCGTCGGCTATAGTTACTGAATTTCGTCGGCCATACTCGAAAATACCCGACGAAATTCGTCGGCAATTTCTCCCAGGTTTGGCCGACAAAAAATATTTTCGTCGGTAAATTCGTCGGCCATACTCTACTATAGCCGACGAATTTGATTTTTTCGTCGGCCATTGTATTACCGACGGGGTTTTCCCGACGACTTATAGCCGACGAAAATTTCGTCGGTAGAGGGTATAGCCGACGAAATTTTTTTCGTCGGCTATTCTCCCATATCTGGTAGTGTGTTCATCATACAAAACCAAACGAAAACAAAGTATTTTTATAACAATAATTGTGACTAAACCAAGAATAAAAATACAAGTCATAGGGATGGATCACACTTTAGAAACCTTGGAGAGCTTCGTCTTGGTGTGGTGAATGAGGCTCAGCAGTGGCTGAAATAGGGTGTGGAATCGGTGGTGAATGGTGGTGGAATCGGTGGACTTGTGTTTTCAGGGTTTCGGTTTAGAACTTTGGTAAAGAGTTTGGTAGAGTTTCGGCTGGTGTCTTGCAAGAGATGAGATGATTTTCAGAATGACAAAGTGAGGCTATAAATAGAGGAAAGGGTGCCGGCTGCCCTTATTGCATAAGGTAATCAGAAAACCTAGTGAAATAAGGTTTCGAAACCTTCCTTTCATAGTTCAATTAGGTTTTTTTTTTTCTGAATTTTTCTTCAAGGCTTGGGCTTCACAACTTCATGGACTTCATTGGATAAGTTTTGATCCACCGAAAATTGCCCCAAACCCGCCGGCATGCATTGCCGGCAGCCTAGCAGTCCGATCGGCAACATCTCCTGGTTTGACTAGGAGAGCCCATTTTCTTCAACTTTCTCTTCATTACTTTAGCTTGGTGTCTTCCTCTCTCCTTCCTTAAGCTTGGACCATCTTCACATATGCATTTGTACACCATATGGTCCATCGAAAATAGAAATTGCGAAAAGGAGGCAGTAGCATCCTGGAATCGGCATAAAAGACATTTCTGTAGTAACTCCGACATAACTCCCTCCTCGGAGCTCCGATTGGTGCGATTCAAAGTTCCAGATAAACTAGACACACATAGCTACTTTCGTATAAAAGGGCTCGATCAAATTCCTTGTGAGTCGTCGGGGATGATTTTTCGAAGTTGGGACACAGTCCCAGGAAAATCCTGGAAGTCCCTGGATTGGTTTGCTCGAACGGCTGTTTTGCAGCCATCTTTTGGGTGACTTCCCGAACTCCGATTGATCTGAAATTTTAACACAACATTCCTCAGTATATGAATAATAAGCACGCCAAATTTCATTAAATTCAGACAAGGATAGATCGCATTTTTCTCATCTCAAAATTACGAAAAAGACATATTTTGCATTATTTTCCAGATTTCTCAGACTTAGTCATTTTTTGGATTCTTAACCACTTTTCACCAAACTCTACCAAATTAACACTAAACTATATTATGACTCAATCTTAGATAAATAAGGGTTAAACAAAACATAAATGAGGGCATAAGCATATAATATCGTCGCACATTGTGCTCCTATCAGCCTGCTCGTCTGCATGTGCAATACGCTCTCTCTAGCCTGTCGGACCTCCTCCTCTGCTCGTGTGATACGGTCTCTAGCCTCTCGGGCCTCATGAATAGGCGGCATATTTTTTCTGTCAAGAAAAACACAAATTATATCACAAACACAACACACAACAATTTTAATTCTTCATGATAGAACATATATAATTATTGTGATTACGAAAGTAAAAACTATCTACTTAAAATATAAGTAGCCTAAATGCATGAAATTTCATGCTCTTGGACTCCTACCTAAAATATATGTGTACACGGTATTTAAACATATATATTGTACTATTGTATCATTAAAAACATATAAACAATGATCTGACCAAGCATAATCCAAAGAAAGGCTCAACTGGAAACTATCAATATATAACACATTACTATATGTAAACCATGTTTTGTGAACATAAGTAAATAAGCAGATAATTGTATGTATACATAATGGTTTTGTTCATTGTTAATATCATAAGCAACTCGCTTAGTGGCTTGGTGCCCCTGCTATTGATCTAGTCACTAAAGCATTAAGCACTCACTAATTTGTTTAACAGAGATGAATCAACATATATTCTCCCTCCAAAACAATACCTTTCCGAAATCATTAGTTTTAGTTCTACCTTGACTTACGTACGTGTGAAACTATAACAATAATATTAGATAATTTACATGTACAGCTTCTAATATGAAAGCCGACACTCATTAAAACAAAAAGGGTTTGCTTTGCTTTCTATTAGGTCTGCTGCAGAAGGAGGAGAACTGTGCACTTCACACAAAATTACAAGAATGCACTAGTGAGGTTTGCTGTCTCTCAAACACAAGGAAAATGAACTTCAACGGCAATTTTGGGCTGCTCCTTATATGTGCAGTTTGACAAATAAAGGCTGCAAATGGAATCTGGGAAAGTGAACTTGCACCATCTCAATATGATTTTCAAGTCTAAAAGACTATCTTTGTCCTCTCAAGTGGGGCATCTATCTCTTTTTCCAGAAAAATATGGAATTTCGACAACTAATTAAGCCCTTTTTTTCTATGCAATTCTGTATTTCTTTCACATAGAAAATATACCTTCACTATCACTCTTCCATTCAAATTACTTGTTCTGAATCAAAACCTTGTTCATTCTATATGCTATCATGTATAAGAAACCCCAATGCACAACAGAACTAGATATTAGATATCAACAACTTCAAGTATACATATATAGCAAGACAATATAATACCAAGTATCAAAATGAAGTAATCCTATCAGAACTAGAAATTGTTATAAGCATAAGGCCATTAGTTTTCACTGGTTCAGTAAATCGAAGTGTTTCCAACAATGAGAAAAGTCCATGATTACAAAGTAGAACATATAGCAACAACACTCCAATTTATAGCAGTTGTATTTATTCAAACACAGTACTGTGCCCAAATTCAACAACAGGTTCTCTAAAGCTATAAAACAAGATGAACAGTTGGCTCTATAATTTCATTGTGCTTCCTACAATTTCTTAGCAACCAAGCAGAAGAACATAGCCATATCCATTAAAAAATTCATTACCACTGCCTAACGCAGTGGTCACATTTGTTTTCATCTTCTTTTCTTTTACTTCTTTAAACCCTTACAATAAAGAAGCAAACAGACCAAAAATTCTCATTATATACCTCTATTGAACAATAAATTGATAATTTGACAGTAATGCCAAAAAAATAAAAATAAAATAAAAAACAAAAACAAAATTGGGGGAGGAATACAGTATGAGCTTCCCCTGATTTTGCCGATGAACACAAAACCAAAAAAAAAAAAGAATAACAGAAAAAAGCAATAACAGAATCCTCATAGCTAAAATCAACGATATGAGCAGAACGAAATACAAGATGAAATTTCAACAGTAATATTCCAAATCTTCGATACAAAACAAAAATAGAGGGATAGAAATGGCCTCACCAGTACTTAATCACAATATTCCTCCTGTTCTTGTTCACCTTGCCTTCCTTTGTAATTCCCTTGCCTTTGCTAGACGACGCCGCAGCTTGGCCTTTTTCAGACTTGGCCTCTTCGACCTCATCACCGGACTCCGCCGCTGCTTCTTCACCAGATTTCACCTCATCGGAACTCGCCTCTTTGTCTACGCCGATCCCCACCTCTCCGCCTACGCCAGTCTCCTCCTCTCCGTCTCCATTGGGATTCGCCTCTTCGTCTTCGACTGCCTCCGCCGCCGCCTCCTCAGCCGCTTTCTTTCTCATGGCTGCTCTGTTTTCTCTCATCGCCTTCTCAGGGTCATCAAACTTGAACTTCTTAGAATCTTTCGCTTTCCACTTCGGCTTCCGCAAAGACAGTTCCTCTTCTGCTAGTTTGGCGCGAGTCTTCACGCCGGTAGTCTCGGCTCTCGGCTCTGGCGGTGGCGGAGACAGATTTCCAGTTTTAAGAGAATTAGGGATTTGGGAGGAGAGGGAATGATGAACTGATCGACTGAATCGATCAATTTGGAATTTTATTCTTTCTTTCTTAGACGACGAATGTCTTCATTCGTCTCCTAAGTACTTTACCTAGGCGACAAAAATATACTATTCGTCTTCTAAGATAATTTTAAATTTTGACAAAATTTATTGGCGGAAAATTAAACCGCCGATTCAGAAAAATCATTTTACTTAGACGATGAATTTTTAACAGTCGAAGTAAGTACGTACGTAGACACCATTTTATAATTGTAATTATACATCACAAACAAATTTATTGAAATTAAAAATACATAATTTAAATCATCATGGTTTTCCACCATAATCGTCATCGTTTGCATCTTCAATCATATCAGTGAAGTCAACATTGGAATCGTCATCGTTAGGGCCCTATCGATCGGGGCTCTAACTTTGTATACTTGAGTAAATCTACTAATCAAGTTATACCGCATTAGTAAACATGTTGTCATTATAATGGCTAAATTTACAAAATTAAAATTTTAACCGTCGGATATGATCGTTATAGTTAAATATGAGTAGAGTATAAAAATCAACTCGTTTCATGAACGTTCGATACTCAATCGAATCGGTCAACCATATATCATAAAACTTATCACACGAAAACGCTATTACATACCTTTAGATGACCTTGTTTAGTCAACTCTTCCAAACATTAAACTCTCATATAGATGAGACGTAATTATCTATGTAAAAATTTGAAAACTTTTACCTCCCGATACTATGGCTCCCCATAGAAAGACATAAGTTTAAATAAGGTTGAGTGGATTTACTTAGGCGACGAAATAATACTTTCCTTGCTTAAGATTTACTTAGGCGACGAAAAAATGGTTTCCTCGCCTAAGTGTAAATCTTAGGCGACGAAAAAAGAGTTTTCGTCGTCTTAGAAAATAACTCTAATGACAAATTTTTGTCGGCGTCTTTGTGTTTTCTTAGGCGACAAAAAATCCGTTTCCTCGCCTAAGTTAAATACTTAGACGACGAAAAGTAATTTTTTCTTTACCTTATAAGTAAAGAACTTAGGCGACGAAAGTTTTTTTCGTTACCTAAGTAAACACCTTAGGCGACGAAATTTTTTTTCGTCACCTAAGAAAATACATAGACGACGAAAATTAATTTCGTCGTCATAGTGTGCTCTTAGACGACGAAAATAATTATTCGTCTCCTAAGAACTCTTAGGCGAGGAAACTATTTTTTTTTCGTCGCCTAAGGTATTTTTTCTGGTAGTGAGGTGTTCTAGACTCGACTTACCTCCAACCTAATTAGCTCCTAAACGGTGTCACTAATCGATTAAGATTTTTTATATATTTTAAGTGACTAAACGCCTAACCTTAAAGTTATACTAGTCATATTTGAGAACTCTAAACGAAGAAAACAAACATAACAAGTAATTAAGCACAAAGTCATTTTAGTCGGAAACATGTTAGCAAGTAAGGCGTCACTCTTCTCACATCGACATGTAAATTCTTTTAAACTACTATAACCCTCAAGAAAACAACACACAAAAAGCAACTACTTAATCCATATTATTTTCGGCAAGTGAATTCAACACTTAGATAACAACTATGACCTTTCAATTGCATCTAAACATCTCCTTCGGTTGCACACAAGTTTAAACAATTAACCGAATACAAATCTAAAACTAAATTAACATGCTTGCCGATTACCTAGTTACTATCTTGTTACATATTTTCTTTACATGTTTATCTTTTGAAAACCAATGTATTTCGACACTTAGAGTTAACAAATAAAACCAAGAAATCGAAATCATACACTAAATTAAACATGCAAAACCAAACATTCAAATTGTTCATACATAGACATAAAAACAAATACCCTAAGAACATACGAACTACATAGACATAGAATCGTAAAACTATAGAATTACAAGCCATGGAGATGGTGAAGGATTCGATAAAGGTAGGGTGATTTGGAAGTGGTGGTGATGTGATTTTGGCTTGCTATTCTAGGACTTAAGGTAGAGTATTTGGTAGAGTTTTGGACTTGTGTTTTGCTTCGGAGTGTGACACTTTTTCTGTAGAGAGGCTGATATAGGGAGAAGAATAAAAGGGCCGGCAGCATTCCTTACTTCACTTGGCAAGGAAAACCTTTTCCTTGTTGAGTTTAATTTTCTCTCTTCCTTTGATCTTCTAGGAAACTTTCTTCTGCAGAATTCTTCATGGATCGGGCTGTAATGCTTCATAGACTCCTCTTATAGATCGGCAACTCATTCTTGATGGATAACAAGTCCATGAATCGGCAGCTACAAGCCTCCTAGCAAAACCGGCAGAAAATAGTCCAAACCGGCAGCTTTCCTATCCGAGCTAGGAGATCACTTTTCTTCATCTTTTTAACTTCTTTTTGGTATGGCTGGATCCCCTAACCTTCATTAAGCTTGGAAACTCTCACTCGATACATTTGGTTGCCCTTTGATCGCTCAAATACATAAAAGATAGAAATTGGGCAGTAGGTTGTTCTTCTCGGCAGGGTAGTGACCTTACTCTCTTCTGACTGGCATAACTTTTTCCTCATGCAAGCTTTTGATGCGATTCTGAGTTCTGCAGGAACTAGACCCGTAGAACTTTCCGTGTATATATGGTACGCCTTCTAGTTTCTTGTGGTCCGTCCTGGAAAATTTTTGGAAATTGAGTGAAGTGCCCATGAAATTCCTGGAACTTGCTGGATCCGAAATTACATAACATTTTTCGGCAGCTTTTTTCGCTCCAATTGCTAAAACTCCTTCTATTTCTCAATTCTTAATATGTCTACTGCTCATAAAAGAAGAAAAAAATTATCAAAAGCATCATGGAAACTTTACAGAATCAACGAAACATTTAGAGACTTCGATTTTCAGCACTTTGTCAAATTTCTGTAAATTTCCAACACTTAAGCACATTTTCATTAGAACTCTACTAAAAGCTCATAATTCTATATTATGATTCGATTCTATAATATTAAGGTTAAAGAAAAGTATAAACGAGGGTAAAACATATTAAGAACGTCGCATTTTATGCTCCAATCAATATCACAAGTAACACCCAACACTATAAAATTGGTAAAGCTACCATGTGCAGATGGTCTACTTTTTTTCCTTATTCTGCTATGTTTACTCAACATATTTAAAAAAGAAAATTCAAATCTAAAAACACTAGCTAGTTTTTTTTTATTTCATTTTAAAAAGCGAATAAGACGTAATAACCTACTTCCTACGTAGGCCTCATCATTAAGCCCGCAGATCAAGTGGGCCGATGGAGGCCCGCAAGCCCGATGGACTTCAAGCCCAGCCCGGCCCAGCCCGTCTAAAAGTCCGCTTAAGCCCGGGCCCGGTGGGTAGAGGGCCGGGCTTAGTTTAGGAGTTAGAAACTCGGCCCGGCCCGTTAAGAGCCCGCCAAGCCCGTTCCATCAAAAGCCCGTAAAAGTCCGGCCCGTAAAGCCCGTTAAAATCCATACCTCAATAATTAAAGAATAAGTTACCCCCATATAGAGTTATTTTATATTTTTAACACATTAATGTATTAATTAGATCTTCATTTTCACACACTTTAATGGATATTCACACTTCACTAGCACAATATGGATCATCTTTTCTCTTAAACTTATCTATTTTATCATTTAAGTTCGTTAAAAATAATTATTATATTAATATCTTTAAGAATTTTAAATTATAGTCTAAAAATCACGAAGTAAACATATCATCGATCGAGGCTTTAATTTTGTCGGATTTAAGTGATTTTTTTACCATTACTGTATTTCATCATAACGATCAAATGCTATCTCATAACATTTTTCAAAACTTGACTACTTTTATATAGTTGTTTCGAAAAGTTGTACACTTGAGTATAATCTACTAATCAAGTTATACCGCATTAATAAGCATGTTGTCATTATAATGGCTAAATTCACAAAATGAAAATTTTGACCATCTGATGTGATCGTTATAGTTAAATATGAGTAGAGGAGAAAAATCAACTCGTTTCGTGAACGTTCGATGCTCGATCGAAACGGTCAACCATATTTTCATAAAACTTATCACACGAAAACGCTATTAGGTACCTTTAGATGACCTTGTTTCGTCGACTCTTCCAAACATTAAACTCTCAAATAAATGAGACGTAATCAGCCATGTAAAAATTTGGGAACGTTTACCTCCCGATATTATGGCTCCCTATCGAGAGAGATAAGTTTAAATAAGGTTAACCGCACCGATCGGGGTTCTAACTTTGTCGGATTTAAGTGATTTTTTTACCATCACCGTATTTCATCATAACGATCAAATTATATTTCATAGCATTTTTCAAAATTTGACTTATTTTATATAGTTGTTTCGAAAAGTTGTACACTTGAGTATAATATACTAATCAAGTTATACCGCACTAGTAAGCATGTTGTCATTATAATGGCTAAATTCACAAAATGAAAATTTTGACCGTCTGCTGTGATATTTATAGTTAAATATGAGTAGAGGAGAAAAATCAACTTGTTTCGTGAACGTTCGATGCTCGATCGAAACGGTCAACCATATTTTCATAAAACTTATCACACGAAAACGCTATTAGGTACCTTTAGATGACCTTGTTTCGTCGACTCTTCCAAACATTAAACTCTTAAATAAATGAGACGTAATCAGCCATGTAAAAATTTGGGAACGTTTACCTCCCGATACTATGGCTCCCCATAGAGAGAGATAAGTTTAAATAAGGTCGACCGCACCGATCGGGGTTCTAACTTTGTCGGATTTAAGTGATTTTTTTACCATCACCGTATTTCATCATAACGATCAAATTATATTTCATAGCATTTTTCAAAATTTGACTTCTTTTATTTAGTTGTTTCGAAAAGTTGTACACTTGATTATAATCTTCTCATCAAGTTATACCGCATTAGTATGCATATTGTCATTATAATGGCTAAATTTATAAAATGAAAATTCCATAAGCCACATATTTATAGGGTATATTTATAATTGAAAATCAATTTGGATTTAGAGTTTAGGGTTTAGAGTTTAGAGTTTGGAGTTTGGCGTTTAGAGTTTCCAAACCCCTTTTTAAAAAATAATCTCTAATATTTATTTATTTTAATTAAAGCCCGGCCTGGCCTCAACCCGCCAAGGACTATTCGGCCCGGCCCGCAAAAACCCGTCAAGCCCGCCTTATATGGTTGGGCTTGGATCCTAGAATTTTTAAAGAAGCCCGGCCCGGCCCGCTCCAAGCCCGCTATGAATGGGCCGGACCGGGCCCGGCCCGGCCCGTTGATGAGGCCTATTCCTACGTAATGGTGATCTTACCACTTCAGATATCTCAGTGCTCTTAAAACACTAGTCAACTTCTCACCATTTTATGTTTTCCACTTGCATAAAGTCTATTTTGGTCTCTCTTTTTCTTAACAGAGTTGCAGCCTGCTGTTATATATGTTTTCCGATGTGAGATGTCATTACCTTCTCTTTCTTCAATTTCTAGCTGCATTTGCTCGTTCTTTCGTTTTAATGTTGATGGAATTTATAATTGACAATTGCACTCTTTTTCTTAACAAAGTGCAGCATGCTATTATATTTGCGCCTCATTTCTGATTCACAAGTGCATTTGGTTGTTTTGAGTGATTAGAAATGGCTTGAAATTCTATATGGAAATTTTGGCCTTGAAATTGGAATTCTTTCTAATTTGCATACTCAGTTATGTTTCTTTTCACAGGTCCCATTTTATAATATTTTAACATAATGTTTTCTTTTGGTTTGTACAATCTTCCATACAAAAGTCCAGCTCATGTGTTATAGTCAAGGTCAAGCAAGTGGAATTGATCCACAACAAAAATAAAAATACTTGGTCCATATCAGTATTGACGCAGCCATCCGAACTATATGGTCCGTATATACCACATTGCAAGATAAATATCCGATTATACAGTCCACATATACGACCATTAGCCATTTTCGATCATTGATCTGGTTGTGATATGACTATCTTTATCTTTGAAGAACTTGTGAATATGTACAAAATGAGCGAGAACTACTTGTATATAGACTTGATAAGATAGAAAAATTCTGCAAAGACTTCCACAAAAGAAAGCCAATTACGATATCTATCAACGTATTATTTCCAAAATTTGTTGGCTTCAAGCTAGTACCGTCTCACAAAACTAGCTGAGTCGATTTTCTCACAATTACCTAACACCCCCAATTTGGATAGAAATTTATTTCCAAATTAATTTGGGTGGCCATAAAATTACAGAGTTGTTCACTATAATTTGATGCTATTATTCATTTGTTCTATGTATGGAATTAATATAACAAACTGAAGGAAACAGAAAAACAATGTATTACCCCATATTGACGTCGTGCTGGGTCTTCTTCTTATATCATATTGTGAGAGTGAGACTAGAGATGATCAAGAAAGATCATAACAATTTCCAAAGACTTGTTTTGGATTGGACTAAAGCAAGTCAATTCCTCTTACGACTATTATACACCCCTAGTTTCTAAAATCTTTCTCATCATCTTCATAATCATCATGGTGTTCACTAAAATGAGTGGTAGGTCGATGCAGCATTCTGTTTTGGTTGGGCTTTTGTGCCTGTCCATTGCGTCTGCTATTTCTTGTTCAAGTGTTGGAAGCTCCAACAATATGTGCT
This sequence comes from Potentilla sterilis, assembly GCA_963682095.1. Taxonomy (NCBI): domain Eukaryota; kingdom Viridiplantae; phylum Streptophyta; class Magnoliopsida; order Rosales; family Rosaceae; genus Potentilla; species Potentilla sterilis. The sequence goes on along the minus strand of OY821765.1, from coordinate 18,723,366 downwards.
TGGAGAGTGAAAGACATGCTCTTCTCCAGTTTAAACAAGGCCTTGTGGATGATTCCAATGTTCTTGCCTCTTGGAAAACTGAGAAAGATTGTTGCAAGTGGAGAGGAATAGCATGCCACAACTAAACAGGTCATGTCACCAGTCTTAACATCTCCATAATTAGATATGATGCAGATTTCAATGTTGTTCCTTTAAGAGGTGAAATTAGTCCTTCACTACTTGAATTGAAATATCTAAATTACCTGGACCTTAGTAATAATGATTTTGGAGGAATGATGATTCCCAAGTTCATTGGCTCTTTGAGTCAATTGAAAGAACTAGGACTAAAATATTGTAATTTTAGTGGGCCTGTTCCTCTCGAGCTTGGAAACCTCTCTAATTTGCACATTCTTTCTCTTTCCTGGAAGTCCCGAAAATCTCGAATGATCTTTCTTTCTTGAGATACCTGAAAATGCCAAGGCTTGATTTTTCAAAGGTTGTGAATTGGCCACAGTCTCTAAGCAAACTCACTTCACTAAGAGAGCTTCAATTATCTCAGTGCAACCTTCCTGATGTCAATCTAAGTTCACTTTCTTTCATCAATTCATCCACCTCTCTTCTAATAATCTTAATTCTTCAATGTCAGCACCAACTTTGTCTATATTGATCTCCATTCTAACAAACTTGAAGGTCCCATCCCAAATGTCATCACAAGCATGCTTTCTCTAGTAACAGTAGAACTGTCTGAGAATTACCTTGAAGGTGGGATACCAAAAGGCCTTCAAAACTTATGCAGCTTAGGGCATCTCCAACACGACCAATCTCATTGGTCATATAAAAACTCAGTCCCACTGGTTCGGGAATTTATTAAATAACAGAAAGTCTCATAAAAAAAAATATTCCCGAAAACTAAATAATAAAATATCATGACCAATTCCATTGGTCATATAATAGAACAGGAGAACGTCACCACCATTTAATATTATGCCTCACAGGCTAAGGGTCGAGCCTCCAAGACTCTGTAGCGTCCCATGCTAAACCTGTACACGTCGACCACCGAGGTGAATCTGACCTATGTGGTCAAGTCGTCACCTCGCATGGGCTCAGGTGACTAAGCTAGCTAGCATCAATATATAAGGACCCTGGTATGGTGAAAATCCGAAAACAAAACTGAAAATCAGCGGGGCTAATTTGTACTTTTTATTTTGCATTTCCAGTTCAGTGTATTAGATTACTCTGATTACCTGTGAGCCTTTTGATTAATAGATGAATTTGATTTGTTTATCTGTGGCGGTTGTTGTCTTTGGGGAGCATATGGCTCCAAGTGTTGAGGTTGGAACTGGAATTAGAAGTGTTTTTATTTGTTATAGGTTGTAGGGTTGTCTATCTTAAAATTGGCTTATCGATTTATCGATAGAGTTAATTTTAAGGTGGTCTCCGCAGGGCCTTATTCGGGTTTCAGGGTGAAATCCGGTTCGGGTCCTGTCAATCCTTATGAATGTTGACATCAAATCTACAATTAATTTAGACCATTGAAGATCTTAAAATCTAATGGGCGAAAATTTGTGTTAAAATTTGTGTAAAAAAAGAAGTTACCCGATCTAGACCCTTATGAGATTACTAAGGTGATTTAGTTTAAATCTTGATTCGTGAATTACCATCATGAGTAACATGTATCTATATGAATGCGTCGACATCATTTTCACGTGCCTCAATAAATTTTAAATTAATTTTTAACCTGTATTAAATTTTTATATATATATATATATATATATTTTTTTTTTTTTCCTTTTCATTTTTTATCTTCTCATTGGACAAGATGTTTGTTATCTATTATAGACAAGAAATGTCCTAAAGAGTACCCACATTTCCTATGTCACAATTTGTTTTTCCATTGCATGGGAATGTTTTGTTTCTCCACGACCGATTGGTATATAATTAGTATATATCTCATGTGGTTAAGTGTGTGTTCTTCGAAAATTATGTGTACAATATTTATGAGAATATTAGGCTAATTTAGTTAAATCTTTATTCATGAATTACCATCGTGAAAAACATGTATCTATATGAATGCGTAGGCATCATTTTCACGTGCCTCAATAAATTTTAAATTAATTTTTAACATGTAATAAATTTTAAAAAAAAAATATCATGATTTATCTTCTCTTAGACAAGATGCATGTTTATCATCTAGACAAAAAATTTCGTAACGAGTACCCACATTTCCTATGATACGACCCGAACCTTAAGTTAACTCATTACAGTTTTATTTTTATTTTTACGTTCCAGGAATTGTTTTTACGATTCGGAAATTCCAAAGATTGACTTTTTTCTAAGTGGACATGACTGAGAATTTTATTTCTCGACGAGTTTGAGGACGTTAAAACGAGTTCATGGACACGTAGCACGTTTAATTTAGAGTTTGTATGAAAAAGTTACGACGCAAAAATCGGTAAATTTCCGTTTTTGGACGAGTATAAATAGCCGGGAGGAAATTTTATGAAACAAAAATCCCCCATTTTTTTCTTTATCTTTTCTTTTTTTCCTTTTTTCTTATTTTTCTCTCCTCCTCCCCCGCCACTCTGCCCGGGCCCCACCGACACGGACGCGCCTCAGCCTATCTTCGCCGTCCGGCCACCAATCGGCACGCCACTGGTCATGTTCGACTCGTCTCTCCTCCCTCTTCAAGTCTGCGATTCGCCACCGTTTGGCCGTACACATCCCGGGAAGCTCCGCCACCGACAAGTTGGAACTCCGGCCTCCGGCCACCAATCGACACGATTCCGGTCTGTAATCGAATGTATCGGTCTGTATAGCAATTCCATGGAAGAAATTGAACCAATTTGTACCAGATAAGGAGAATTTGAGTTTTAAAAGTCTAGGGTTTCAGGTTTTCGAACAGAGGGTATGGAGATGATGTTTTTGTTGTAATTGAAGGTTGAAATCATGTTCAAAATATTGTTTGGAGTTGATTAAGTATAATTTGATGTTTAATTGGTTGAATTTTAGAGAAATTTTGGATTGATATGGTGCTGCCGCCGTGTCGGCCACCGTTCGCAGCTGCTGCGAGGGTTTTCTGGTGGCGGAGACGACAGAGACGAGGTCCTAAGGTGGTGGTGGTCGTGTTGGGATGATTTGGAGTCATTTGGAGGTGTTTTTCGACCTGTGGGGTAGAGCTGACGGCGGCGAGACGGTGATGCTACTGCTACCGGCGGCGGGAGATAAAAAAAAGGATAAAAGGTAAAAGTGAAATGGTAAAAAGTGAATACTAAACGGTAAAACAGTAAAAGTAATGAGTAAACAATAAAAGAAAATGGTATATTGTAATTGATCTTTGACCATTTATTGTTTGACTTATATAATTATTGTTTGACCATTGAATGTTACTGTGGACTTTCCGTAAAAAGAAAAAAGCTGGTTTAAAAGAGTTTTACGACGAAATAACCAGTAAAAGAATTGATTGGACTCGGGAGGATATCCTGAGTAATTTTGGACGTAAACTGTTTAGGTATTTGAAGCGTAATTCCTATACCGATAACAAGAAAGGAAATTGGTCAGGATGTTTCGTGCGAGTAAGGACGTCCGTAGATTTAACTTTTATAAATAAATTCCGAGTTCTGGAATATTTGTAAATACGTCTCTATTACAGGTCAAGAGGTTACTCGACGAAACAAGAGATCGGAATAGCGGCAAGTTCGGCCGTACTGTCAGTGGATTTTATTTTATATAATGCGTGCTTATATTTATGACATGCAGTTTATTTTTTTATTTCTTAAGCATGAAATTAATTATGGAAGGTCAATAATTCATATATATATATATATATATAACTCATATATTAATGAATTTAGTATGTAAAGTGAATATGGATTTGGGTTATATGTTTACTGTTATTTTAAATAGTACGTAATTTTACCCAGAAATGAGATTTCGGAAATAGTATGATTTTACCCAGATACACTTCCTCATCCTATGCGAGGGATGATATGACCAAATAGGTTAAACTCGTCTCGTGGTGGTCGACGACGCTATTTGAGGAGTAGCGTGGAACGCTACAAAGCGTGGGACGCTCCGACCCTTAGCGTGGGACGCTATTACATGGTGCTAACGTTCCCTGTTTTATTATATGGCCAATGAGATTGGTCATAATATTATATTATTTGGCTTTCGAGAATATTTTATCTTTGAGACTTTTATTTATTTAATAATTCCCGAACCAACGAGGCTAAGATTATTTTTTATTATAAAATTATCTGAAATTCGGCCAATGGAATTGGTGTGATATGTTATTATTCGATTATCAAAAATGTTTCTTTTTGAAAATGTAAACAAAATATTATTTATTTATTTGATATATCAGCGGGGCTGATTATTAACTACGATTTTTCTAAAACGTAGGACATTTTATTAAAATACGTGGTAATTATTTATAAAACATCAGAAAAGTAATATAATACTTTTATTTAAGGTATTATATTAAATTATTTTATCCACTCACTCTAACGTTCGTTTTTAATTTACTCTCCCTGGGCCATTCGTTTTAAATCGCCCAGTGTGCAGATTAAATTATTTGAGGTCAAGAGTACTCGGAGTTTAGGCATAGTCGTGATCGTCGTGGTTTCCGCAATGTGAGATCTGTTGATCCCTTATCTGACAATTTCTTATTCTTGTTAAGTTCATTATATTAGACTGTTTTGATAACCTATGAGCCAAACTGAAAATAATAGTTAAGAATGATTTTGTATTTATTTGTGGTGGTTGTGATTTAGAGAGCAGATGGCTCCAGGTGTTGAGGATGAAACTGAAATTAAAAGTGTTTTTGTTCGTTGCAAGTTTTCGGGTTGTCTTCCTTAGATTAATGACTTATAGATTTATCGATAGAGTAGTCTTATGATGGTCCCCGCAGGGCATCATCTAGGTTTCTTGGTGAAACCCATGGCGGATCCTGTTATCCTATGTGACAAAAAGTATTTTAATTTTCCATTGCATGGGAATGTTTTATTTCTCAACGACCGATTGGTTTATGATTGGTATAGATCTAATGTGGGAAGGTGTTAGTTCTTCAAAAATTATTTGTATAATGTTTATGAGATTATTAAGGTGATTTAGTTAAATTTTGATTCGTGAATTACCATCGTTAATAACATGTATCTATATAAATATGTAGGCATCATTTCACGTGCCACAATATATTTTAAATTAATTTTTTGATAAATTTTTAACATGTATTAAATTTTGTTTTTTGTTTTTGTTTTTTTCTCCTTCATGTTTCTCATTTCTTGTCTTCTCTTGGACAAGATGTTGATTATCTATTATAGACAAGAAATGTCGTAAAGAGTACCCACATTTCCTATGTCACCAAAAGTATTTTAATTTTCATTGCATGGGGATGTTTTGTTTCTCTACGACCAATTGGTTTATAATTGGTATCCATATATGTCATGTGGGAAAGTGTGTGCGAAAATTTTGTGTACAATGTTTATGAGATTATTATGGTGATTTAGCTAAATTTTGATTTGTGAATCACCATCGTGAATAACAAGTATCTCTCTAAATGTGTAGACGTTTTCAGTGTGTATATGTCTCATTCTAGTTCTTGTTTAGTCTTTATTTGTGTGATTTAGACTCATTATACTTATATATGATCTATGATTCGTATGTTTTGTGCTTAAAACGATGATTTTAGATTCGACTTATCTTATTTAACTTTTTAGTTTTGAGAATAAGAAACTTTCCTAATTTTGACCTTTCCTATTTCTAATTTCCCTATTCTTTTCAGAGAAGTTGAGTTCAATATGGAGAAGAAGTTGAATATAAGTTAGAGCTGAATTACAAATCATATATGGATTCAGATTACAAGTCAAAATTGAAGAGATATACAAAAGAATTCTGATTAAACTCGGGTAAATTTATGTGCATGTCATCCAATTTCCACTAACTCTCCAAGACAGCTCATATTGAACCAGCGTTTGAGCTATATATGGATAGAAAGCTACGGGAGTCTAGTTTTCAAATCAATTAGAATCACCTCGATAGCTATTTTCTAGAGAGACATATGATGTATTCATCATACAAGGGTCAGATTTGCCGAATTAATAAAGATAGAAGAGTCCTATTCAGTTTTATGGTGAATCTTATTCTAAGTATAACTTATTCTCTGCACGAATTCATCATGATGAGAATATATGTCTAAACTGGTTCTTGTTTGCAGGTTGCTTAGCTAGTTGATATGTGTTGATTTGTCAATCACTTGTATATATTAGTTAGATGCTTTTAGTTATTTATAGTTACTGCTTAAATCTATTTCAAATCTTTAAACATAAATTCTTTGATTCTTTGATATGTTTGTTGATGAAATTGTTATCCAAGCACATTGTACCTGCAAAACAACTTCATACACATATATTACCCTTCTTGTGTCATCGTTAGTATAGGACAAGAAGGGTAATATATGTGTATGAAGTTGTTTTGCAAGTACACTGTGCTTGGATAACAATTCCATCAATTTTTGGCGCCGTTGCCGGGGAAATTATAAAGTTTTGATTCATGAAGTGTTACTTGTAACTTTGTATCAATTTTTGGATGTGTATAATTTTTCCTTAGTTTTGGGATATGTATAATAAGATTTTTCGGACATGTAATAGTAAGTAGGATTTTTGGTTTTGGTTTTTGGTTTTGATGAGTTTGCCGAATATGTGATGTAAAATATGTGTGAATGTTTGTAACACTTAGATAAATTTCTAGGAAGTTGATAGTTTTATGTATGCTTGAGTTTATTGTAGTTTCTAAAGTGTAATATGTAGGGAGAAGCCGCAATTGTTGGCCTTAGCCTTAACCCTACATACGAATGATGCTATTTTAGATCCGTCTTTTATGTAGATTGGGAAACGGGCCTGCTCAATGTTGGAAATGGTCCATCGTTAGCCCCCCACCCATACGAGCGATAATTTGGCAAATCCATTTTTATGAGGTTGAGGGCGGCTTTGATCAACACTTGTAGACCGTTAGTGACCCGAGTTTGTTTTACAAAGTAAGAGGCAAGTTATTTTCATAGATATGGTTCTCATGTTTGTTTAACTGGATCTCAAGGTCATAAACTGATTATTCTTCTCGGTGAAGGGATCGATAGGGGGTTCGCCCTCCATGACCACTAAACGAGTTCTGCCTGGTTCCTGTAGAGAGTTCGCTCTCCGTGAATTTTAACGACACCGCCTTTGAAAAGTGGGACACGCTCGAACTAGTCGATAGCTTGGGCCGAAGCATCACCTCACTTTAGACGCTAGAAAATAACTTGACATATGTGATCTACTTTCTTCAAACTCAATTTGTCTTTAATCTTTGAGGTATATCGGATTAAGCATGCTACTACCAGGGGCTGCATCAGTCCATTGCACTGTTATCTCCTCTGCTCCACGTACCTCGAATTTTAAAGTTGTGTGAATAAAAGAAATTAAACTCTAGGGTTCGGCAATCTCACATATCACATGATTCGAATACTTTGAAAAGACTAGGACTGATCCATTGTGTGATACTTGTAAATTTTCGTGAAACTTATACTTGCATAAATCGTGTGGAATATATACTTATAGAGAATTCATATGATACATTTATAGTTTGAAAATTTTACATTACTTCTAACTTATTTCTAACCTATACTCTAACTTATTCTAACTCATTCTTTCTAATCTATACATGTTGATTCTCATGATTCTTGTAGAGTTTAATTGTTAGTTGCAGATCATAAGGAAGAGGTGAAGAATTACATTGTAAACAGTTGATTGGAGCTCTCATTGACTTGGGAAGGACGACAAGTGTTGCAAGAAACGAGTTCCACCACTCTCAACTTTTGTTCATGATTACAATTAAATTCTACTTAGCTAATTGTTGTATATTTATACACTAACTTCTAACTTTAGCTAATTCACTAACTCACTACTAACTTATTCTTTGAACTCACATCTCCACTCTTCTAATTTTCTTTATCTTGATGTGATGCAGTTGAAGAGTGAAGTAATCATGCATCAATTTTTGATAACCATTGTAAGGCGGCACGAATTTGGAGGTGTACACTCCAAAAGGCGTCGCCCACAACTTGATTAAGAAGTGAAGAGTTTAGGCTGAGTAGAGTATAAACATTAAGCGCTCCATGGGAGGCAACTCATTTCAACCAAAATTGTGAATGAGCCATCAACGAGAGTTTGAATTTTCTAAATCCTTAAACTCTTTTTGGTTGAATTGTATAAATGTGGAACTTGTGAATTTTATTGTATGCTTAGAAATTACAAACTGAATTTTGATTTACATTGAGGACAATATAATTTTCTAAGTGTGGGGTTGAAATACATGTTTCACATGTTTGAATTTGCTTTGAGTATTTTATTTGAGTCATAAAAAGAAAAAGAAAATACAAAATCGGAAGATTCAGAAAATTAAAAAAAATTCGTTGCTTTTATTTTATTTTTGTTTTGTTTGAGTCTTAGGATGCCCCTAAAGTCTATGATGATTATATCTTTGAATGCATAGATGATGGTTTTGCATGATCATAAGATTAAATTATGAGTTTCATGGATAATATGATTGGTATGAATTTGTAAGATTTTGATTGATATATGAGAAGCATGCTTGTCTGAGTTCATTTTATTCCATAACATCCTATGTGAGTTTTAAAGCCTATATGCTTTCTTTATGAGTTATTATAAATAAGCATAAATTTTCAAATCTCATTATTCTTTGCATAATCAATGACTATGTACTATAGCTTTTTGATGGACTCTAGAATGCTATAACTTGCTCTTATTGAATTTTGAGACTATTATTCATAACTATGCCATGATTTCGAAAGTGATTGAAAAGATCTTGTTAGGATTACCACCAAACCCAAATAAAGCATGTGCCTAATTTGTGTCCGTCGTGGGACTCTTTAGTTTTAACCCCATTGAGCCTATATTTAGCCATTTTCTTTCATCACTATGATACACATTCTTTGAACTTAGAATAGTTTAATCATAACCCTTGTTATCAAGTCTCGGTAAAGCTGAATTTTATTGTGAAATTGTGATTTGATGTGATGATTTGAATCAAGTGTGGGGTGAGCCAATCCAAAATTATAAAAAGAAATACATGTTTGCCGAAACAAAGAAAAAGAAAATTTCGGACAGAATATAAAAGAAAGAAAATCGATTCCGAAAGAACAAGAAAAAGAATAAAAGTTTCGGCAAAAGAAAAGAAAAAAAATGCATGGATTGAGGTTTTGATTGTGAATTTAGAGTTTGTGTGATAATTGAAGGTTTATCATTGTTATACTTAATCTTTGTTCGTGTTCACTATGTTTTGGGGAAGAAAAGAATGAAGTTTGGGTCCAACATGATGAAATTTGGTCCTTGAATTGAAGTCATAAGGAGTATTGAGCTTTGCTAAGTCTTGGTGACATTTTATCACCACTATTCTAAATTGGAATTCTTTATGCCTAACCCCATTATCACCTCTATTTTGGTCTTTTCATGATTCTTAAGAATGGTAAACTTTGATTGTGGAGACTTTCTCAAGAGTAAGCATATGGTTTTGGTCCATTTGTGCACATAATTGTTACATGAGATTTTTCTGAAAATATTATTCACAAAGTGCTTATATTTGATGAAATATGCAAGCTATTTGTTGCTTTACAATCTGTTCTCTTGCATATACTTTGAGTGAATATTGTCATAATCATGTGTGAAAAGAAGACAGTATGCCTAGTGAGGAGGATTGGATCAACTTAACATGTTTACATGCTTATTTTTTCTCACTTCTGACTTATTCATATCGTGATTACTATCTATGACGCATGGGATTTATGTGCTTACATTTAGAATGTGTTGACAGTAGCCGCAGAGAGGCTACAGCAGGCCCACAGACCCGCAGCAAGTGCACCAGGGCCCGGCCCAAGGCCCAAAACCGGATCACTAGCACCCGGCCTCGGGGTCCAGCACTCTATCCTGCCACCAGGGACCTTGGGACCGGGGGCGTCTGCCTGCCAAAGAGGGCACCAGAATGTACAAACAGAAGGGAACCAGTCCCACATCGAAGGGTGAGGCCAGCCCTCACCCCCAACCACCTATATAAGGGCCCCATCTACCCTCATTAATAAGTAACTGATCTCACTCACCGCTTACATACGTGCTCAAAGTTATATATATTCCAACTATACTGACTTAGGCATCGGAGAGGAGAAGACCGGCCCGCCCGGTATTCCCCTTAGTAAGCAGGTTGGCAGGAGATCACACGAGGATTCACCTGTATCTACCAGGCCCCAGGGTTTGAGCAGAAACAGAATGCTTAACTTGAAAGCTATGTGTTTTAAAGATCCTGAGACAATCATTTAGGGGCAGTAGTAGTTTTAGTAGAGTCTTGTATTTTGTTTTGCTAAGGGACTAGTAAAAGCTAAGTGTGGGGTAGTTGATAGGAGCATAAAATGCGACGTTCTTAATATGTTTTTACCCCCATTTATTCAATGCTTAACCCTTATTGTTGTAAGATAGAGCCATGTAATTGAGTCTTGAGTTTTGGTTGAGTTTAATGTGAGAATGTGCTTAAATAGAAGAATTTGGACAGAAATTATCAAAAGCCTATTCGAAAAGTCTCTGAAATATTTTATTGAATCTGTAAAACATAAACTTTACTTTTGATAGATTTTTCTTCTCTCATATGCAGTTGACACATAAAGGATTGAGCAAGGCAAGGAATCACTGAAATCAGAGCAAAATAAGATGCAAAAAATCACAAGTTCAAGTCGGATGCAAACCCAGAAACTTCAGCAGATTTCAATGCACATCACTCAATTTCCCAAATTTATTCCTGACGATGCATAAGGAACCAGGAGGTGAATCATATATCGATGGAAATCTCTGTGTGTCTAATTTCATATGCAATTGGAATCGCAGAAAAAACTTTCCTGAGCAAAAGGTTATGCCAGTTTGAATGCACGGAGGTCAAGTCTGCTGAGAGCTAGAGAAAACTTATTGTCCGTTTTGAGAGATTTTGGTTTTCCTTCACCTAGTTCTTGTCCAAGGTCATCATTGAAGAGCTACTGAACATAATGGATCATTAGAGAGTCATCCTAGCAAGGAGAAAATCGAAGAACAAAGGAAAAGAAGCTTCCCTAATGCAAGCAGGAAAAGAGGACGCAAAGAAGAAGTTTTCCCTGCCCAACTAAGGAAAGCTACGGCTAGCTCTTGGATAAATTGTCTAACTTGGAATGAGCCTGGTCCATCAACAATTCCATGAAGCAATGATCCATGAAAAATTCGGCTGATTTAATGAAGAAAAGAAAATGATTTTTCGGATTGGAAAATCAACAAATCCTAAACCGAGTTCTACATGGAGTTGGCTTACGAATGTGGACTGAATTCCAACCTTTGTGCAAGATTTTTGGCTGAATTAATTCATGGAAAACCTAAAGAGATATTGTTCAATTATTCAGTCATTATCTTGATGATTTTTCGGCAGAAAATAGAGGAAGAAAATCGCAACAAATCTTGATTAAATTCGGCAGAATTCCTATGCACGTCATCCAACTTCCACAGACTCTCCTGGACAGCTCACTTGGAATCAGATGATGTGTCATATATAAATGGAAAGCTACAGGAGTATTTTCCAACCCAATTGGAATCACCTCAATATCTATTTTTTAGAGAAAGATATTCCATAATCTTCACTCGAAGGTCAAATCTGCAAGCAGGATAAGTTTGAGAAAAACTAGGTTTTGAGAACCCTATTTGCTGCCGACCCTTTGCTTCTATATATAGGACGATTTTTACACAGAAAATCATCTCTTCTCTCTCACTTTTACATAGCTAAAACTCTATTCATTTAGCACCACACTAAGCATTGAATAAATGGGGGTAAAAACATATAAAGAACGTCGCATTTTATGCTCCTATCATTTGTTTGACCCTGGCTTTGTTTTCCTGGTTGTGAACGATACCTTACTTTTTTAATACTAATGATGATGTTTAATAGGGTTTATTAATTGATAGTCTTCTACCGGCTACGTCAAATATCACTGTGGCGTGTCGGTGAGCTGTACTTTGGTTAGTTAAGTAGTTTAACCAATAAAATTGAGGTCATGGCCGAGTTTAAACCTCAATGATATATGTAATGTAAGTGTACGTGAGTGATTTAATATATAAAAAAAATAAATAAATAAAAAAGAAGATATCACTATGGCGTGTCGTGTCGTAAGCAAGAAAAAGTATGCACTCTCTCTCAAGAGGGAGGGGTCGACGACAATATATTGATGGTCCTTTCTCGTCGTTCAAGCCAAAATGGACGGATGTGGTGTAGAGTTTACATACTCCGGTTTGTGATAGGCTGGTAACGCTGGAATGGAGGGTAATAAGGAGTGGAAAATTGTGGGAGATGGTTTTGGGGGGCAAATTACCTCTGATCTGGCATTCACAATTCTACAACGTGAGATGTCAGGTGTTTATTGGGGTGCTGGATGTCGGTGAAGAAAGAATTTGGTAGTTGGAAAATGAGTTCAGAGCTACATCTTCGTGTTTGTGAAGACTTTGATTAGGCCAACGGCGATGACGGTGGAAGATGTTTGAAGCTGAAAACAAAAATTAGAAATAACCAGCTGGGTCGGAAAGTTGTTGACGAAGATGACTACTGTGAGGCTAGAACGAAGCTGCAAGCCTATTGGGCTAGGGTTTTCCCCTGGCATACCTTTGGGTACTAGGTTGACAAGCTGGTGGTATCACTAGTGTGGGTTTGGCTTTATTGATTTGTGCTTGGCTAGGAGTGTTTTACTTCTGCATTTAGAATACGGAGCAAGAAGTAAATATTATTGAACCGCATAAAGAGGCCTCGCAGTATTAATCAAGAGTTAAATAAATGGTGTCAGATCTTTCTATACAACAACATTAATTTTTTTTTTTTTATGTTTTGTAGTATAGAATCTGAATGCGCGTAAATTGTCTTTTTAGAATGTTAAAATATATAAGTAATGGCTCTATTTGACAGCCCTAGTAACGGGTCGACTATTTCTTTCAAGAAAAATATCACTGTGTTGTTATTTGTCTTGTTTTTAATTTTTTTTTATAAGAATTTTCATTCTAACCATGAAAAATAGATTGAAGTGCTTTGTTATCAAAAGTATAAGTAATGTTCGGGCAATAAGATACCAAACCGAACCTGTAGAATCTACTTTAGAGCCTCTCTAACAACTTCCCATTTTCTTAAGAACCCTAATATACCCAAAGATGATCCGCCTATTACGGAGCAATCTAGTTCAACGAAACCTCGGTTTTGAAAAAGCGGTAGTGGCGGCGTGCTCTCCAGGCCGAGCAATGAAGGGACGACGATAGTGGGGGCTGTGAGAGAGGCAGCTCTCTTCTGTAACAACGTCGAGAGCTTAGGCAAGGGGTTTGAACTTTTGTTGCACCGTTCCCTAGTGGTAGTGGATGAGGATGTTTTGATGGGATCGATGATTTGCTTTGACGCACGATGGTCCGTCTTGGCCATGATGACGGATCTGGGTCGGAGGCACAAGGTCTTTGAAGGTAGCAGGTAGCAGATCCGGCAGAAACGGTGGAGAGGCTCTATAACAGGCTGCTAGAGACAAAACGTGCGACGGTTGGTAGGAAAAGCTTGCTTGTGTTTGGGCTCGATCTCGGGGTATAGGGCCACCTCGGACATGAACCATAAAAAAAAAGGATTTGAGAATGAGGCTGGCAGCAGCAGTTCCAACTCGAAAGAGAAGGAGCTTGGAAGGATCTAATCGTGCATTGACTGGGGTGGAGCTCTTATGTGAACATTCGATCTCTATAAGTCTTCTATGAGGAGGTGTAGACGTGCTTGTACCACAATTGCGTGTTAGGCAAGTAGCCAATCTGGATTCGTTAGTTTGTAGGAGACGAGTTTTGTTTTCTTGTGTAGGAGCTCGCTTAATTGCGAGCGTACCAGTGATTTTATTAGTTCTTGTTTTGCTTATTTTTGTAAGCTTGGTAGACTATAGCTTTAGTTGTTGATATATTGTATTCAACTTCTATTAAAAAAAAAAAAAAAAAACTTCCCAATTTTCTTGATTCTCACAACTTTTGGAGATTTTAGGTTTTTTTTTTCACTCCAATAGCTTCTCATTCTAATTCCCTAAAATAAGGAAATAGATGAAAGAGAGCAAAACATTCTCTAAATTTAATGAATCTCCAAAACAATTTAGAGATAGCTACAACATTAATTTTCACATATTCCAACACATCACAACCATCGAATTTCTAGCAATATTTATATGTATTTTTCGTAAAATAATTTTTATAATTCAAAACTTCATTTTTTTTAAAATGATTTTTTTTTAAGTAAAAAATATTTCTTGTTGTAATAAATGCATAAATATGCAAAATAAATAAGCTATCGGAGTTGAAACATAAACTTTTTAGAGATTTTGACTTTTACTTTTCTATTTTACAAAAAAATTATGGAGAAGTTGTTGAAAATACTCTTAGTGGATCCTGAAAACCTTTTGGTCTTACAATTCATCTAGCTTTTACAATCAACACCGACAACATACAAAATTAGAAGTGGCGAAATTATTAAGTTTGTGAGTGATTTGTGCTACATACAACTTATCCGATGAGCCCAATTAATAAAAAACAGTCCATCACAATTAATTCACAAGGTAACGGTGTACTTGTTCATGTAGCATCAAGAAACATTCAATATAAGAAAGCAAGATACAATAGGAATCGTCATTCTTTTATCTTTGGGAGTTGCAAACTGACGACATACTATTTTGAGGATCTAACATCTGACAGAAAAATTGATTACTCCCAAGTTTCCATTACTTATCTGTAATAAACTTTCCCTTTCTGCCCTCACCAACAGCAGAAATAAGGGTCTGCATATAAAAGCCACACCATTTTCGTCGGTTGTTCTTGTTCCGGCTACAGGCTACAGCGACCCGATTCCTTAGTGAATTTTGGTAGAGAATACAGAGAAAGAGAGTGAGTTGAAGATGGCGCGGAGAGCGGACGAGGAATATGACTATTTGTTCAAAGTGGTATTAATCGGCGACTCGGGCGTTGGCAAATCCAACCTCCTCTCGCGTTTCACTCGCAACGAGTTTTGTTTGGAGTCCAAGTCCACCATCGGCGTCGAATTCGCCACCCGTACTCTCCAGGTACCACTTTTGTTTGTTGCTAAGATTGAACTGGGATCTGACAATTGCCTTGTTCAACTAGAATTTGGATCTGCTATGTTGTTTGCTTGTGGTGTTGGATCTGTGGTTTGATTAATTACTTGATAGTGTGTCACAATTGTACGCATTTGGGTAATTGAACCAGTGTTTATTCAATTATATCTACTGACCATTTCCTGACCAAGAAATTAGGAGAAAAAGAGAACATAACGAATCAGTGTATAGAACTGGCACAATTGAACACAACATCTGATCTACCATGTTACTTAAACCTCCGTGGAGTCCAGGATCTTTTGAAGTAGACAGTTGTAGATTACATTAGTTATTGGATTATGGACTTGTCCCTTGTTATAACTTATTCTACTTCTCAGTAACACTTGAAATCCATTAACAAAAAATCTCGCCGCCAATGTTTATCATTACTATAAGAAATGGCCTTTGTCACTCGTCCTTTTTAAAGGATCTTTCTAAACCTCGTTTGCCTTACCCTCGCTCATTGAGCAGTGATCTAATCTTAGTCTCTAATTTATGCATCAAAATTACTCCTTATGACAGGATCTAGAATTGATTTGTTCTTATAATATCAGAGGTTTCTGTGTCCATTTATTAATCATCTATCCTGCATTTTGAGCTTGTGAGTTCTTGTCCTCAAGAATGATATTCTGGTTTGTATAATTAGAAGATGAAAGCCAATTGTTGTATTTTCTGTTAGGTTGAGGGAAGAACAGTGAAAGCTCAGATATGGGACACAGCAGGACAGGAGAGATACAGAGCAATTACTAGTGCCTACTATAGAGGGGCCCTTGGAGCGCTACTTGTTTATGACGTAACAAAACCAACAACATTTGAAAATGTAAGCCGGTGGCTGAAGGAGTTAAGAGACCACGCTGACTCAAATATTGTGATCATGATGATTGGGAACAAGACTGATCTGAAGCATCTACGTGCGGTTGCCACAGAGGATGCCCAGGGTTATGCCGAAAGAGAAGGCCTTTCCTTCATTGAAACATCTGCGCTTGAAGCAATTAATGTTGAGAAGGCTTTCCAGACAATTCTTGCTGAGATTTACCGGATTATCAGTAAAAAGACCCTTTCATCAGATGAGCCAACACCTGCAAGCATCAAAGAAGGGAAGACCATTGCTGTAACAGGAGGCCCAGAGGTCAACACAAAGAAGCCTTGCTGTTCTTCAACTTGAGGTTGTTTATTTTTCAAAACCTTTGTATTTTAGCTTCCTATTATTATTTGGTTTTTTTTTTTCCCTTATTCTTCTGCTGAGGGTTATTGTGTGAAGTTTTTTTTCGCATATTCCTTTGAACCATACTATCTTGTTTATTGCCTGGATTTGTTATATAAGGGGTATATTTCATGAGGTATATACCAGAGATCATTAGATAGTGTCTCAGACGGCTTGGACTGTATTGTAGAAAGACCTAGATGTGCATCCACCAGGAGTTTTGGTGGCAAATCAGTTTCTCCTGTTGAACATTAAAGCCATTAGGATATTACATTCTACAATAACAGTAACGCTGTATATTATTACTTGTTTTCATAAGAAAAGTTTCTCCCAGAATTTTATTTCTGATTTACTATCTCTGTATAACTTGCACAAACAAACTTCAGACTAAGGAAACATATTTGATTCAGTTGAACCTTTAAACTGTGAAGAGCAACGTATGGATGCTAACTAAGACATAAAATTACAAAAAGTTCGTGCAAGCCTCGTACCTTCATAGCTTCGGGCACTCTTTTCTTAATTTTCTCTTATGATATGCAGCCTGCCCAACCCAAAAAAAAAAAGAAAAAAAATATATATTAGGAACCATACTTGATTCCAGTACGAAGGGACAAGATAAACCTTTGTACGTGTAATTTGAAGATTACTTGCTTGTCCTGAACTCTTCTGATTGCTCAGTGGTTTTCTGTTTCGATTGAATTAAGAGCATATTCCAAATATATAGTCGACTGGAGAATCACATTAGTTGAATTGGTAGCTGATATAGTCTAGGAACTGGTGTCGGCCATGCACCAAGTTGGAAGACAGATCTCCCAAAGCAATAGATACTCTTAGAGTAGTTTTGATCACTGTTAGTGTCTTAGCACGGATATTACACATGACGTACAATGTGTCGACACACTTGTAGAAACAGGATATCCTCATCATTTTGATCGAAACCTAGCACCATCATCGTGTCATGCTCGATAACCTCATCGATGGACTTTCCATATCATTTGTTCGATCAGTCTGGATATACACAAATTAATTATTCGTACAATATACTCAAAATTAAGCTCCAAGTTATGTTCTCCTCCTTTTTTAATTACTAACGGCTTCCTTGTAGAAAGTTTCGCAAATCAATCCAACTCTTACCTTCTGGAAGCTTGGGGCAGGAGGAAGACGTGTACCCATTTTTTGGTGCATGGAGTGCAGATATACTAGTCACGTTGAATACACTTGGTTGCTCAACACAATCCTAGGTCATTATATGCTCCTACACAACTGGCTTGTTGTCTTTGATGACGCCAGGAGATTGAAAACATGGGAGAAAACTAAGTCGGGGCAGGAGGAGGACATGAACGAGAATTTGTTTCTGATTGGTGTGTCGGAGAAGATCAAAGTGCGTCTGATAGGGTTTCGTTTGTGACTTTGGAGACATACAAAGTGGCGAAGAAAGAAGGGATCGGAGATGAGACCGGACCAATGCTTGGACACACACATGCATTGAACAGCAGACTTGCAGGGAAGTCGACACAAGATCTCAACCAATACATGCAGCATCAGGGAGATCATCAATATTCTTTGAAGAACATTGACAGCTTCTTTTGGCCGCTGTCATGACGAATCCCTCCCTTTGGATAATTATAGCAATCTTAATATAGTAAATTTCACACCAGTATCCTTATAGTGATAAAAAAGGAATCAATGCAACATGTTGGCAACTCGAAAGATTTCGACAAATGTTATAACAGTCTTAATTTCAATAGCAACCCACTAATAGATGGCAAAAATGCTGGTAGGGTGGTTTCCCGTTGTCAGCAGTGTTTTACAGCATAGGTTTTGGAATTCTACTAATGATTGAAACTCCATTGGCCTTTATTGACGTAGGAAGTACTCCTTGTAGGTTTTAGAGGAGGAGGAGTGATGGAGGTGTTATCCAAGCACAAAATACCTGCAAAACAACTTCATACACATAATACCCTTCTTTAAAGTCAATTGTAGTTAGGACAAGTAGGGATCGTTCTATCCGGGGAAATCAAGGGCATTCAATCACACAAAGTGTTGCACATAGAAGGGGGGTGTCGAATTTTTATCTAATTACCTACTGATTTTTACGAATTTAAATCCTAAATTATTATATACAATTGATCAACATCTTTCACACAATACACATGATAGGAGCACAATGTGCGACGATATTATATGCTTATGCCCTCGTTTATGCTTTGTTTAACCCTTATTTGTCTAAGATAGAGTCATAATTTAGTTTAGTGTCAATTTGGTAGAGTTTGGTGAAAAATGGTTAAGAATCCGAAAAATGACTAAGTTTGAGAAATCTGGAAAATAGTGTAAAATATGTCTTTTTCGCGATTTTGAGATGAGTAAAAGTGCGATCTATCCTTGTCCGAATTTAGTGACATTTTGTGTGCTTAATATTAATATGCTGAGGAATGTTGTGTTAAAATTTCAGATCAATTGGAGTTCGGGAAGCCACCCAAAAGTTGGCTGCAAAACGGCAGTCCGAACATTCCAATCCAGGGGCTTCCAGGAATTTCCTGGGACTTTGATCCAACTTCGAAAAATCATTCCCGACGACTCACAAGGAATTTGGTCGAGATATTTTATGGGGAGATGGCCATATGTGTCTAGTTTATCTGAGATTTGTATTCGCATCAATCGGAGCTCTGAGCGTGGAGATATGCCGGAATTACTGCAACAAGGTCTATTCTGCCGATTCCAGGAACCTATTACTTCCTTTTCACAATTGCTGCTTTTCGATGGACCATATGATGTACAAGAGCATTTGTGAAGACATTGCAAGCTTATGGAAGGAAGGAGGATGACACCTAGCCATGGCATTGAAGAAAAATATGAAGAAAGAAGTTCTCCTAGTCAAAC
Source organism: Potentilla sterilis (assembly GCA_963682095.1). Classification (NCBI taxonomy): domain Eukaryota; kingdom Viridiplantae; phylum Streptophyta; class Magnoliopsida; order Rosales; family Rosaceae; genus Potentilla; species Potentilla sterilis. Next base: position 18,704,095 of record OY821765.1, on the reverse strand, counting down.
TAGGAGAAGCTGCCGATTGGGGCAGATTGTATGCCTTTGTGTGCTGCCGGCAATTGGATGCATTTTCTGTGGATCAAGACTTATGCAATGAAGTCCAATGATTATTGAAGAAGTCCATGAAGATGTGAAGCCCAAGCCTTGAAGAAAAATTCAGAAAAAGAAAACCTAATTGAACTATGAAAGGAAGGTTTCAAATCCTTATCCTACTTGGTTTTCTCTATTCCTTTTTGCTAAAGGGCTGCCGGCACCTCTCCTCTATATATGCCATCACTTATGCATTCTGAAAATCATCTCATCTCTTGCAAAACACTAGCCGAAACTCTACCAAAAGTTCTACCAAAGTTCTAACCCGAAACCCTAAAATACAAAGTCTACCGATTCCACCACCACCATTCACCACCGATTCCATTCCCTGCCTTAGCCACTGCCGAGCCTCTTTCACCACACCAAGACGAAGCTCTCCAAGGTTTCTAAAGTGTGATCCATTGCTATGACTTGTATTTTTATTTTCGGTTTAGTCACATTAGTTGTTATAAAATACTTTGTTTTCGTTTGGTATTGTATGATGAACATGAATTGCGATTTTTGTTGGAATTTATGTGATGAATTTTGCAATTTTTAATTCACGGATTTCGTATGTTTGGATGATTAGAGCAGTGGTATTAAAAGCATGTTTATGTTTTAAATTGGTTAGTGGGCTAAGGATGTTCCTTATAAACCGAAACATTAGTTGTGCTTAAGCATTTGTTGTTTGCATGTAAATCTAGGTGTTAGGTTTCATTTAACCTGAGTAGAATGAATAAAACTATAGGCCTGACGGTTGTTTTGATTTGTTGTGCTCACCTAGGGTATAAAACCTTAGCTAAAACTTACATGTTAAATAAGATGATTGACAACCTTGCTTGTTTGCATGTTTTCGATTTAAGACTCTTGTGCGTTATATGTTAAGTCTTAACCGGATTAGCATAAAAATCTTTAGGGCTAGAACAGAAGTTTGTCCTAAAAGAACTTGAGGAGTCTAGTAACTAGGTACAGAGCGGAAGCTCTAGTTGCGGTCGAAACGAATTTGAATTTTGAACATGCTAAATACTTGTCTCTTACTTTCTTGCATATGAATCTATGTTTTAAAGAGTCTTTTGTGTAAACTGTTTTGTGAAAGATGATGATCACTTGTAAATATTAGACTTAGGATTATATTTTCTGTTTTAATGCCGTGTGTAGTACTAGGGCAGCCCTATGGCTGCCGATCCATACTTATCCCCCATTGTGACGTTTTTGTGTATATGTTTGTATATTTTTGTCTAACAATTTCATATCTCAGGTACCCTTAATCCCCGGCTAGAACGATCCCTACTTATTCTATACTACTAACGATTGTAGGGTTTATTATTGCGTGCGAGCTTAGGCTCACGTCAACACATCACACAAAAACTCATTACACATGCAACGAAATTAAAACAAGTAATAGGGGCAGCAAGCTAAAATCGGATTCTAGAATCAATTAAGTTCCAATTTAATTAGAGCCTTCGCGGTATATCTAATTAGTCAAAACATCACAAGTATTTAGAATCAACTTCGCGTATAATCCTAAACATGGTACTAATCGGTTTAAAAACACTTCGCGTAGAAATTAAACACAAATAGCACATAAGCACAATATGTCGAATTGGAACATGTTAGCAAGTATGGCGTCACTCATCTCACATCGACATGTAAATTTCCAGAATTACTCTAGCCCTTAGATAAATACATATTAAAACATAACATGCGTATGATCCAACATGTATTAAATCGGCAAGTGAATTCAATACCTAGATAACACTCATGGCCTTTCGAATGCATCTAGATATTTCCTTCGGTTGCACACGAATTAAGAAAATAAACCTAATTAAATCAAGAAAACATGCAAAAGCCTACTGCCCATCATACATATTCAATTACATAGCATGCATAAATCGGTAATTAAACATAAGAAAACCAAACAATTATAGCAAAGATTCGAAAATCCCATGAATAATTAACAATACCAAAATCGGATCCAAGAATCAATACATAATTCATAGACAAATTAATGTATAAATACAAAGAAATCAAAGCCATCGAAATATTACAATCCAAGTGACAACCTTGTTGAAGAAATCGGCAATAGGATTGGTGTTGATGATTGGAAAGGTTTTGTGAAAGGTGGTGGTGGTTCGGCCTTGTTCTTGGTGAGAATTTTTGGAGAGAGTTTGGCAGAGTTTCGGCAAGTTTTTGTGAGAAAGAGAAGATGATTTTTCTGAAATAATGATGTGGTATTTATAGAGGAGATGATAGCTCTAGGGTTTCGGCAAAGGATTGCTCTCCAAGAAAACCGAAATTCTTCTCTTGTTGGTTTCGACAAAGTCTTCTAGTTCATCAAGTCATTGTTGCCGAATTATCCTTTCACCAAAAAGCTGAATTGTTTCTACAAAATCTCTTCAATTTTCTCTTTAATTCGGCACCAAGCAATTGCACAAAGCCTCACATTGAGTCCACATTCATTCTTGCTTTGCCGGCCATGAAGACTCCTCCACAAGTTCTTCCTCTTTTCTCTCAAGCAAAATCCGATAATCCCATAGAAATATAGAATTATCTCTCCTTTATTCTTTCTTTGGCCGGCCATGAAGAGTTCCAATCCATCTCTTCTTCTTTAAAAACACACGGCAACAACTCTTCCTTTGCCGAAAATTATCTCTTCATTTACCATGGTAATTCGGCAGAAATTCCCTCAAGATGTTATCTCCTTCTTTATCTCCAAATAAATTCTGAAAATAAAGAAAAGAAATACAAAATTAATCCATGCATTAAACTTGTCCTAATCTAGACAAATGATGTCTTAAAAAGACATAAATGTAATAGATAAGATTATTAGATTAGGAAAGTTTCCAAATCCAAATCCAAATTGGATTCCTATTCTTGAACTCCACGGCAATACATCTTCATTTTGCCGAAAATTCTCCAATTCTTCCATTTATCTTCTCATGAATTCCTGAAAAATAAGAATAAGAAATAAATCAAAAAGAAGATAAAAATATGTAGCACAATTATCATGAGTAAGAGTCCTAGATAGATAAGGAATCCTAGTCCAACAAGGAGTTGTATTTTCAATAAAATTCTTTCGACTTTTCAAAAACGTCGAGCATTTGTAGACTCCTTGTTCGACTAAAATTCCTAGATTCGTAGACTTCAATTAGGACTCAAACTTGTAGAATCCTTATCCAACTGGGATTCCTACTTTAGTAAGGATTCCTTTTCCAACTAGAGTTCTAGTTGAAAAAGGAGTCCTAGTTACAATCAAACTCTTATTATGAATCCTAGTTCAATAAGGACTCCACCATAATTATGCATTTTAACAATTTCTAGCACAAACCGAATCCACACAAGTATTAGAAACGACAAATAATGAAAATTCCATTCCGACAAGTTTCCTAGTCAAAACAGGTTTCCTAGTCCAAACAGGATTCCTAGTACAACAAGGAGTCCTACTCAAACTAAAATTCTTCAAAGTTCGACATTCCTGCATTTTTAGCTCAATTTATACACCAACACTTGCCAACGACTCCAACATGACTCAATGACTCTATATTACAACAATAAGGGATAAGAATTGCATAAATGGGGGTAAAAACATATTAAGAACGTCGCATTTTATGCTCCTATCAAGGAGATATACTTGTGGTACACAAATAAGAATGGAGTTTCCTAATTGGTAAAGGAAACTGATATCCGCTGGTGAATTTTCATGCTACCACCTCAACCTGGAACATATTTCTCAATGTGCCCCAGGTGCATCCACATCAGACTTCTGGAATGAGACTGACTGATCTAGCCGAGGAGTCTACGGAGGTGGAGGAGAAGAATGGCAAGAAATTTATGGATAGTGAGCTGTTTTATTTCAAAGATATAAACTTTTTGTTTGGTATAGACGTATAGTTATATGATATTTTTATTTAGAGACTAGGAACGAGGTGTGTAAACAGTAATATTGAACTGCTCATCTGAAATTTACTTGAGAGCAATGTATTTGTTTAGGGGTGGAAGACTATGGGATGAAATGTACGAACTGTGGAATTGGATCAATTGAAGCTTACAAGCAAAACATAACTTGATGCTCTCCCAGAACATCCGTCAATTAGAGAAGAGCAGCTTCTAGACCTCAATTGGTAGCTCCTGCTGGGGTATGCATTTATTTTTAACCAAGAACAGAAAAAGATTGAAATGAAAGACTGGGGTTACCCTGCCCCTCTATCTCTGGGGCCAAGTGTTAGCATGCCTAGTTTCCGCCACAATTTACTTAATCTCCAACCTAAAATGTTAAATATGATGTGGAAATGTAGGTAAATAACCACATAGTTGCATCTTTTTTCCTAATGAGAAGGATAACAGTCGATATGTTATAGTTTCTGAAAGATACACAGACAATACGTTTAGCATAGTTTCAGTTTCTAGCAAGTTTTTACATAAGTTGATACTAGGTTTGGCTAACCACAACAATTGCTATTCTGCTGAATGGGACTCCCCTTCATTTGAACAGTTTCACTTGACTTGTTAGCAGTTGGTTGGTTGCCCATTCTGCAAAACATTATGAATGTATTACAAGTAAGTACGATGACAATCTAGTAAAGGTAATTGAGATAAATGTGTATCAGGATAATATTTCTATAACTCAGCTCCCTATCACCTTAGAAGTCAAAGACGGGCCAAAACTCTTGTTTTAGCCTTTTTAGTAGATGGTGTTCAAAGAAGAAACGTGATATGTGATCATATATGCTTCATCTTTATTGTCGATTGGGAGTATAAAAAATGAAACTGTCACGGTAGATTTCATAGCATGAAAGAGTTTACTAGTGATCTTACTTTTTCTTGATCTCGCCAGCCATGGTCAAGAAAGCCTGCTCAACATTGATAGCGTCTTTAGCACTTGTCTCGAGGAAAGGGATACCAAGCTCATCAGCTAAAGCCTACAGCTCATTTAGACGTAAAAAAATATGAGTTTAAACACGATCACATTGATAACTTTCAGTTCTGCAGCCAATATGCATCAAGACAGAAAACATGCATACTAATATGATAGACACCATTGGGGGGAGTACCCCCTTTGTCATGAAAAATAGAGGAGATGGGGAACTTGGAACCATTTGGTAATTACCAAAGCTGGATAACAGCCCAAATAGGTAAGGAATGTACAAGTTCCACTGATGCCCTTCCTGAGGCTTAGGATCCAGAAGAGGTAGATTGTCAAGTGGCTGAATAGGTTTAGGATTGAGAACTTCCAATTGTCTTGGCCAAATGGCCAGAATGGTAGGGAAAAATGGAGAAAGTCTGAATCCCCACGAACTGGGAACCAAAAGGGTGTAAGGCCGTAAGGCATAATCGTATGAATATGCAGAAAATTTATTTTAGTGAAGGTCCTGCCCAGATTAAAGCTTAGCAACCTTTTTCCATTGCTAATATTGAAGTGCACTAGATTCTTGGTTAAATTCCTGCATTCATTTTTATTTCACATCCTTGAGATCCGCGACTACAATCGCTACAATCAAAGTGAATGTTGGAACATGTTAGTGGGGAACTAGTGTCGAGACTAATCTAAGCATTACCTACAATTCCCATACTTATAATCTAACACACCAGAAAATAAATATATAAATCCTCGGTTCATTAGAAAGACATGTAGAAACTTGAACAGAATTAGAGTCAAAACATCTTGTGTGCTGGATTTAGTGGTGTACACAAATTGATACACATAAAGGTAACATAGATTCCTCTAGCATGTTTAAGGACGCCATCAATTGGAGCTGTTGTTGCATTTAAATCACTGATTGTATAATATTGCCCAAAAAAAGTGCGGAGAAGTTTCCAAATTTTTTGTAAAAAAAGTGTGGAGAACAGAATTAACATTGATAAAGAATTTAAGCCTTTTAAAAGAAATACAGAATTGGTAATAGTCTATGGAATTAATTTTACAGTTACCTTTCCTGTTTGCGTGTCAACAACCTTGTTCTCGACTAAATCACATTTATTTCCCACTAAAAGCTTGCACACGCTTTCGTTTGCATATCTGTCAATCTCATTCAGCCACTGCTTGACATTATTGAAGCTCTCCATCTCGGTAACATCATACACGATCTGTTAAGGACCCAATACATCATTACAAAAAGGAATGAACCCACACATTATTATGAGAAACTAACACTCCATCGTTATTTCAGTTGGTGGTATTTGAGACTGATATCCAATTGGTGGTAAGATCCAAAACTGACCCACAGATATTGTTGCAGATTACCATCAAATAAATACTCTTAGATATATAAAGCATAGTACGAAACTGTCAGTACTCTGGGTAATGAATTATAACATACGCTTGCAGATAACCCTTAACAGGTAACCTGATCATGCATGTTGATCATCAGTTGCAGTGGCTTAGTGAGCATGCATGTGGTCTAACGGCAAGACAAAAGGGATATGTCCTACTCACTCGCTAATAATTTTCTAATTTGGTACTGTTTCTAATCATATTATGGCCTAGTATAAGGAACTCCGAGACCAAATTGCCAATTAACAGGAAAACTTCTGGTGCTCCATGGACTGGCGCACAATGGTAGGGCAAATAACCTTAATCTTCATCCCTAGCCGGGAAATAAAATAGAAAAAGTAAATAAAAGAAAGCAAGAAAATCTTACAATTATCCCATGTGCTCCTCGGTAGTAACTGCTTGTTATGGTCCTGAATCGCTCCTGTCCAGCAGTATCCCACTATAATGAAAGAAAAGCAAGCATCCATTAATTGCCAACTAGACGCCGAGCAATGAAATTGAACAGACTTTATAGTCAGGCATTGCACATACTGTCCGTGATAAACTTCCCAAATCCATTCTGATAACACCTTATAAAATTTGTTACCACAATTTTGTCATGACAATAACAAAGAATCTACATTTACGTTATAAAGAAAGGAAATGCTGACTTCTAAAAATTGCCCTCCAATTCACCATCAACAATACTTTTAATGCTACCTAAACACACATGTAAAACAAATTGGAAATGGACTGCCTTCCCATTTAATAGTGTTTGCTTCGTTTATTAAGTGGAAAAACAAAGCAGCTCCTACTCACAATCTGCAGCTTGACTGTCTTCCCATCCAGCTCCACAGTCCTGATTTTCTGAAGATAACAACCAAAATGTGAATCATAAATAACAAAGCTACACACTATGCATACATGTAATGTGTGGATGGATATAGAAATGTGACTAACGAAATCAACTCCAATGGTGCTAACGTAGCTGTCCACATAGGAATCGTCCTGAAATGACGACCAGATATAATGTTCAAGATTTCAACCACAAAACATTGCAGAGAATCAATAAATGAATTTAAACTCACAGCGAATCTGACAAGCAAACAGGATTTTCCGACGGAGGAGTCCCCAATTAGCAAGAGCTTGAACAAATAATCACTGAAACCCGAAACAAAAAAAAGTAATGAATAATCGAAAATGTTGAGGGCTTGGGAAGAAGAAAGGAAAGGGCTTACTTACTATTCGTTGTTCATGATTGGATTCGATTTCTGCCGACAATGCTTCGGTTCGGTGCGCGGCTTTTATTTGAAGACACAACACATGCAGCAACCCCTTCCTTACTCCTACTCACGACAACTCGCAACAACCTTTTTCCTTTTTCCTTTTTCTATCTTTTCTTTATCTTTTACCCAAGACAGGTTGCATAAAATATACGTCCTACTCTAGGCACCACCGTATAGTCGTATACTGTAGTATTTATAACTAAATTGATTGTTGCCTTCATGCGATTTATTTGACGTCCCACTACGCTCTGTGCCTAAACTGATAGAATCAAAACTAAAAGTAGCTAAAGCCATATCTAATGGGGTACTTTGATCATCAATTGCACATCTATTCGTGGAATTGAGGCGATTACTTATTCGAGAACTCGATGCGATTACTTATTCGAGCAATTGATGCGATTGTTTATTCGAGAACTCGAGGCGATTACTTTTTTCTTACTTTCTTACATATTCCTCAAGGAGAACACTCCTCACCGATATTTCTCAAGACTCTCTGCCACTTCTCTCATCCGGATATTCTTAGGTACTCCTTTTTTTTTATATCCCTTGAGGTGATCACTGATTACTTATTCAATTACTCTTCTCTTAAACATTCTTGAATCTCGAGAAAAAAAAATTATTGGAAAATTTTACAAATTTTTCGTTAAAATATCGGAGATTTATCGCAAATATCTTAAATATAGGAGATATTATCGGATAAATATCATAGATACGGTGAAAGATAAGATATTTACCCTCAAAAATATATCGGTCGGCCAAAAAAAAAAGATATTAGAGAATATATCAGATATATCGCGGAGATTTTAAACCCTGATCCATACAATTGTGCTTATTGTCTTGGATCATCCCTCACTCTCCATCTACAGAATACATGAATGGTTCCTAGCGTCTCATTGTGTTATCTCTAGGAGGTGTAGTTTTTTTTTATTCCCTCTTTTCCAAGGTTGTTGCTTTGTAACTTCTAAGCTTTGTTAGCTATTATTTCTTGTTGTTTGCCGGGTTTCTTTTAAGCCTGGTTTCAACTGTATATTTTATTCATTTAAAAGAAGAAGGAAAAATGTCAAATTCACTCTATAAATAAAATTCGGTCGGAACAACTGATAATACCATTATACTAGTAACTTATGGCTTTGCGTGAGTTTTGTATCCTCTGTCTGTTACTACAATTACAAACGAATGGAGTGGCAAGTAGAACACTTTTCGCTAAATGGTGCGTGCATCCCTCTCAAAAAAGAAAAGAACAAAATTCAGTTTAGTACCCTCAAATTCATAGAGATCATATATGAAAGTTCAGGGGTCATTCTGATTTTTACCAAAAAAATTTAGGGATCATTATGATTTTTTTTCAAAAAGAGGGGTCATTCTAATTTTTACCCAAAACTTTAGGGGTCATTCTGATTTATTTTCAAAAATATGGGTCATTCTGATTTTTACTTAAAAGTTGAGGGTATTAAACTGAATTTTGTCTAAAAGAAAAAGTAAACTCTTTTGTATGGTACCTTATGATTGCTACTCCATTTGTCCAAAAATAGTCGTTCATGCATACATTTGAGTAAATTCTTCTTATGGTAGCTCATGTATGGCCAATTGGACACTTTAGTTAATTATCCTTGGAGGAATTTACCCAATACCATACATGAAGTACCATAGGAGGAGTTTACCCGATACATTTTGCTTCTTGGGTAATTGTTGATGATTGCTTTTCTGATCGAATATGGAGCGAGGAGTAGTTGGAATTTTAAGATCACAGATTTGAAGGATTCAAAATCAAGCTAACACTTGAAACCCATTAATCCAAGATTGCTAATATTCTTCTCCAGAAGTCCAGAACTATTACCATCAAGTTGAAGCGATTTTTGGTCGTAGTAGTGAAGTTGAAGCGAGGAAAGCTCGTTCCTCATTGTCTGCGTCAAGTAATGCTGAAACCACGTACATGATGAATCATGAAGCTCATTATCAATTTTGAGTCTTTGACACAGACACAACATTAAGAGAAAAGAATCAAAGCAGAACATGAACGAAGAGAAAAACTACAATACTCAATCATCTGTGTAAAAAATGAACAGGCATCAAACTGCTATTATGTGTATATATATCTATTCTTAGTCGGCATGGACTAGTACAATTCTGGATTCACGTCGAAAAGCATTTCATGAGAGCCAAACTCTATTCCAATTTTGTCAAAATTCTTGTTGCGCACATTGTAGTCTTGTTGGGAGCTCCATCATCTCACGTACACACAGAAGCCAGCAGCCAGCATTGGAAAAGAAAAATACCTTGAAACAATTTTATGTTAAAACGAAACTGACGAAACTAAAGAACAAATTTCCGATCATTCAGGGCAAAATGGCCTGCCGGAACCATCCCTGTGACTAGGAATAGTGAAGTGCCTCAACCTCCCTTCCTGTTTCTGCATGTAACCTTTACAAAGGAATGACATAGAGAACTTGTCTTCCACAACTCTATTCACATCGTGAACAAACACACGAGTAGTCTCTCCTTCCTCTTTGTTTCGTGCTATCATTCCGGCAGTGTATATGGCACTCATTCTTCCCGGTGCTTCATCGTGATACCCTGTGGGAGCATCCACCATTATCAGATCCCATTTGATGTCATACACTTCACTCGGAAGACCCTTCAGAGCTAATTGGCACATGCTGTACTTAATATCACTACCAACTGCAGTGCACTCAGGCCCCTTCCCAACAGCCATGAGATTATCAGCCTCATTCACCTTGCTGTTGTATGTGACATGGTATGATTCCAATGTGGGGAAGCGGCGTCGGATTTGCTCGATCCAGGACTCATCTTCTTCCAGGAAAATTGTCCTGCCCCCATGGTTGAGTGCACTCCACATAAGGCTGTCGTGGCCGAGGCCAAAGACTAGGAAGTTGCATGGTGATTTCTTGTCTAGAATCTTTGCTGTCACTGAGATTTCCTTGAGGGTTTGTTGTGGAGTGATGGTTGAGGTTGTGTAGTGGATTAAGGTTTGAGCTAGAGAAGATGGGATCTTGTTGCAACCAGTAGTACTTGGTGAGCAGTTTGTAGAAGTACTAATTAAAACTTTATTAGCAGAAGGTACCTCTGGTGAGATGGTAGATGAGTCTTGATTGGAATCAGATGATGAGAAGCTTGATCTCAAGACAAAGAGGACAACAAAAGCCAGGAAAACTCCGAGGAGAAGAAGCTTATAGTTGAAACTTGGATGGGATTTTGGTGATCGACTCATGCTTTCGATATATGGTTCTTACGTGCTTGAATTCTAGGGAAAGAACACTAAAATGTCGAGGTTGAAGTTCTTGGAAGGATGATGAAAGATTTTATAGGATTGATGGAGTTGGTCACGATCTGTTGGGTTAATGCTTAAACATGAAGAGAAGTGAAACGTTGGATGGCTGAAGATGACACAAGAGCCACTTTACATGATTCTTGTTAAAGCAAGAAACGTAAGGGGTTGGTAGCTTATTTCTAAACAATTCAGTTCGGTTGTGCAGCTGTTGACATTTGTTTCTTCATTCACAAATCAATTTGGAAATTCCTTGTCTGATCTATATGTGTCTGATGAATGTTGGGATTCCAGAAGATGAAAAGTTACTCATCCTTCAACAAATGTCTCGACAGTCTTCAAAAGACTGTTGAAATTGAAGGCATGCATCACATCAGAGAAACTTATTTGCCTTTCTCCTCACTAATTGACTTGATTGCCTATTTTTTGCATCATTGTTTGTATTATTTCTCTAAATGCAATTTTTGCTTTGCACTCGTAACTCCCTGATTGATGTGTTTCATCTAGGTTGGCTTCTACCGTTCCTCCGAGAGCATTTCAACTTGACAAATTGTACAAACTAGTTTTTGACCCTTCTTCGAACAAATTAACAGCCTCAGATGGACTTCACCCAGATACGGTGTATTTCTAACAGCAGGATCTGTAAGAACTTTTCAGCTAGTGATTGACAAATATTTGATCTACTAGAAACAAGCTGAAGACAATTGCTTAAGCAAGTCTCTTCTTTCTAAAAGAAGCATAAAACATCCTAAATAGATAAGAGAGGATAATGTTGATGAATTTGGAGCAAGAACTGTCTTCTAATGATGTGATCAAAAGGGGAGCCGGTGTGACAATATAACTTCAACCTTTACAGAGAATTAGACAAAGCTGATTGAGCAACTCTGGTTTCAGCTGTACACAGGCTTTTCTCAGGCATCTGAACACCACCTAAGAGACCTCATCATCTGGCAATCAAACAATTTTTCTGGTATGTCAATATCGGCACAGGGATTTGATCTACCTGATTAAGTATTTCTCAATCATTCTCAAGCAAGTGATGATGGGTGTAACTATATTGCATACCTTCAAACAGTGAATATACATCTGACGTGATGAAACTCAATGAAGCTCCATATATTCCACTCATCTTTTGTTGGTCAGATTTGTAAAGTTTCCCCAATGAATTCTTCTTTATCATTTCTTTAGCACTTTTTCCATTCGAAGGAGCTCTTGCTATCCAAAGTGGGGCTGTATAAAATTCCTTTTTCCATCACCTGCCGTTTCTCACATTGTGCAGAAGGGACTCGGTTTGTCCATTCTCACCATAGGCTTTCTTGGTATTGGCTTTGTCCAGTCTAGCTTTGCGGACAGCGTGCTGTATTTGTTTCTCATGCTCTTTGAGCATATCCTCAAGGTTTCCCCCAGGGGGCATCAATGGTCCAGAGTAGTGGATTCTGTTCTTCTTGGTAGCATATCCCTGATGCAGCAAGTGATTATTAATGTCAGTACATCAACATCAAAGATAACATAATGAATAATGACAATAACTCATGTACCCTTGCTGAATCCTTTCCAGATGGCTGTTCATCCTTTCTCTGTGAAGACTTTGTCCTATTCAGAAATTGAAGAGACCAATCGTGTTTGGCAGAGGAATGCCCGTCATCTAAATGATTATATCTGGTATTAATACGTTCCTCTGGCCAGTGTGGATTTGTAGTAGTTTGTACAACACCACCAAATCGCAAATCACTTCGAACTGAAGCTGAACTGGAAAATCTGGATGATTGGGCAGCTCCACCATTCATATATGAGTTCTGCCTTCTCAACTCTGCACCATTCTTAGACTGGCCAGATCGCATTTCAATATTCCGTGTAGATCCATATGCACTTGGGTGGATCAACTGGCCTGAATGGGAGATGCCATTTGATACTGCCACTTTGGGAGGTTCAAGGGGAACGCCAGAGCCACTATTCTCTTCAGGAATGTACTTCTCACTGATGCTTTTTGGGTTATGCTGCCCTTGTTGCTTCTAATTAGAGAATGAAACAAAATGTAAATAAATTAAACCTAAATCAGTAAATCAATCATAGTGATTCATGTTGGGACAATTTCACATGATGAAATAATTACAATATCAATATAATGATACCTCTATTGATGCATGCCCAGCAGTGCCAACTGGTGCTGGCAAAGCCTTTGATTCGTTGGAACTCCCTCCATGTGCTTTACCACCAGGTGCTCTTCGCCTGGTTTACAGATGGACAAATCAGTTTTCAGTTGTCTAACCAAGAAATACTGTATCAACTGAAGCCAAGAATGACAATAACCGGACTAATATATGTGAAACTAGATATATAAACACATGGTTTCTCTTCAAATAGTGAAAATAGGATTTCTCTTTCCAGAAGAAAAAGAAAAAAAAAACAGTACTCTACAATGTGAAACAAAACAGCAATCTCTCTCTTTCCAATTAAGTGTGAGCATAATGCTCGGCATCAGAGCTCCAGATAACATAGCTTCTGTATCTTATAGAAAACAAAGCCTCACAATATTGATTTTCAGAAAAATGTAACGAAGCTAAATTAAGATAAAAGAATAATAGCTTTTGCCAAGAAACAAGACAGAGCACAACAGGAAAAACTGTCACAACTAGACCATTTTTTCTTTCTCTTTTTTTAATATAGCTGGGATCAGAGGCTTGAAAATACGTAGAGAATTTAGTAATGGTTTACCTTCTAGCTTCCTCATTTCGGAGCTTGGCATCAAACTCCTTGCTTGGTGGGTACTTGGGCAAAGTTGAAGGATCACAGGGAAGAGGCACAGATGTGAAGAACTGGAAAAATAAATAAATAAAGAAAATCAAAATTCCAGAACTAATGATAAGATTTCCCAAATATCCCAACTGCCATTAACATACCAAAAGAAGCCTGAAATGTAGAATGGCTATTTGCAAAACATTAACTCTACTTCTAGATAGAAGGTCAAGATGTCTACTGGTACTGGACAATATAAACTCATGTTCAACATACCCATGTTATTTACAGTTTCATATAACAATGATCTAGCAATTTCGAGCAAAACTTAAATTAAGTCGTGAGAATCAGCTTAAGTAACCGGTAGGATTGATCTGTCAGTACTATCTTCCAACAACTGATATTTGATATCCTTCAATTTATATTCTTTTAATTTGACAATAAAAACAAACAAAGAAACAGACATCAAATTTTCAATAGCAAACAAAGCCCATGATTACCTCACTCTGAAGTGCAGAAGAAGCTGTTCCACGACGGTCAGGTTCTACTGCTAGAAGGACCTCCAACAGGGCCATAGCTGAGCTCGGAAAATCTTTGAAGGTCTCCGCGACACAACGCTTGTATGGTTGCGTTGGTTTAAAAATGGTAGCATGTGGCAATTTTGATCTCTTCCAGTATTCTTCAGAAGGTGACCCACATAGCTTAAATATCTTATGTAGTTGCTCCACCTGTGAACATAGATAATAAGATTTGAATTAAATCAGCCCGATGTCAATATAATTCCATCACTGCAGCTTGTAGATCCATTGTCATGTTAGAGCACAAAGGAGTAACTATACAAAATCAAAAGTATTGTCTATCAGATTTTTTATTGAAAAACTTCAACATGCTTTCATTTATCAAATAGAATCTATAGTTGTGAATAGTTCCAGTTAGATGAGCAACTGAAAAACAAGTATTTATATAAAAAGTGTTCCAAGTTCAAGCACATATTAATCAATTATTACTTCAGTGGGGCTTTAAGTCCACCTGTGAGAAACATAAAGCAAATAAATATTTGTATAGTATAATTTTATCATCCTGAAAAAGCTGGGAAAGGTACCTCTGTTCTTCCAGGCATAATAGGCTTCCCAGCAAACAATTCTGCTAGAATGCAACCAGAACTCCACAAATCCACAGCAACCCCATAGTCTGTAGAGCCAAGTAAAAGTTCAGGTGGTCGGTACCACAAGGTTACTACACGACTAGTCAGAGGCTCCTTTTGGCGAGGTCGGTAAAAGGTTGCTAGACCAAAGTCAGCGATCTTTAGGTTGCCATCATTGTCAATCAAAAGATTTGAACCCTTGATGTCACGGTGCAAAATACCATGACTGTGACAATGTTCAAGTCCATGAAGAAGCTGTTGCATGTAGCATTTAATCTGCAGGCCAGAGGCAAACATGAAACAAAGAAAATTTAGTCAAAACATTTTGCCATTGTATAGAAATGCAATCATTGAAATTAACCCAGCTGCTCCATAATAAAAATTCATCAAATTGACAACTGACACACCATCTGTGAACAATAATAATATTCCTGCAAATGGTGAAAAGTTTATTTTCCTTTAAGTTATGATCTTTCTATTTGAATTGTTTGCTTTTCCAGATGATGAAGTATTGACCACCAAACACAAAACACTAATAAGCAATGACATTTTAGGAAATATAGTTACAATTGCACCAGAATTAAGAACCAGACAATCATACTAAGTGTATTTTAATTTTGAGTCCTGAAGGAGAACTTTGAGAGCCTTCATACTAAGTGTTTCCTGATGAATTTATCGTGTGATACCTCTCAATCTCAACATGAAAGTCCGCTCATAAAGGGTGTATCCTAATTTACTATATACAAATATTCAGGGAGCTAGAAGCTAAGTAAAAATTGGTGGTTCATAAACTGACATTGAAATCCATTAGGCAGACAGGAATTTTCTTAAGAATATGCAATCCCAAGTTGTAGTACGCATTTTGACTCCTGTTTATATGTTTTATTAGAATTACAGAGAACATTCTAATCTATATATTGATTCTGGTGATATTGAGCAACTGCCCTTACAATCTTAATGTTATATTCTCATGTCAATTTGAGAGCTTAAAAAACTTAATAAATATGTGTTTAGATCTATACACAAAATGTTATTCTTAGTATAAACTTTTACTATGTTATAGCTTAAATCTGACTGGTAAAGAAAGTACCTGTGCTTCAGTGAACTTTATTCCAGGTCTTGCTGCAATCCCTGCAAGATCATGCTCCATGTATTCAAATACAAGGTATAAGCTGCCCGAAACCTTTGAAGTAATCAAACCTTCAAGCTTCATGATATTGGGGTGATCAAGCCTACGCAAAATAAGAATTTCTCTTGACATAAAACGGACACTTTCTGGATCCATATTAGCAAATCGCACCTTCTTCAGTGCAACTATTTTGTTTGATTCAAGATCACGGGCTCTGTACACACTGCTGTAAGTTCCTTGTCCAATCTGAAGGATTGACAAGATTTATATTATTAAGTAGAACAAGAATAAAGAAGAGGTCTTGAATGTGGATACTAACTATAACAAGAGAATAAATAGTCAAAGAAGTTGCTTAGCTAAAACTCAGGACCTAGAGATTACAGATAGAATATTAGCAAGCAACAGATAAATCTACAAATCAATATGACTGGTGAAATCAAATCTAGCACAAGCTCTTGTCTCTTCTAACTCGTTCATTTTTTTTGTTTCACAAACTTTTTTCTGTATATGTTTCCTCTCAGGATGTAGACACATAATAAGGAATAGTGGAAACATAGTCCAATGAGAGTCTTTCACTGTTTTTAAAGACAGGAAGTTGCAAAGAAGAAGAAGAAGAATGACCTTGTCAAGCTTTTCGAAAGAGTCAGGCTTGCGAGGCACCCAGCCACTGATAGCTTCTCCAGCCACTGCAGTGAGCCAAGAAGGCCATCCAGCAACCACCTGCGCTCCTCTCTCACCATTTGTGATACTAGTTAGTCTATTCGGCATTGGTTTATTGTCCCTTCCTTGTTCATCTGATGAAATGGGAGTGGACCCTCCTCCTGTTATAAGCCGTGTAGTTGCAACATCAACCTCCTCCACGGCTGTTGCTGCTGCTTCATCTAATCCCTTGTTTGATTTTAAGTCTTTGTTTCTACGATGATTTTTCAACACGTATTGATTGGCTAATAGCCCCTTGGAGCAAATGCACCCCATAATGCCGAGATGGTTGAAGCGATCTACATCTTTCGATTAAACATCCGCAATTGAATTCAAAAGTAGAAGAATGGATGAGTTGGGATCGGAATAAGCAAACCTGAATGTCAACAAGTGAAATCCCAATGTGGGTTGTGACAGACAAGCAACAACAACCAGAATGAAGGATTCTAGAGAGATTTTAGGATCTGGGTGGTCCGAGCATCACGAAGAGCCAGCCGATCAAGTATTACTCGGTTTTGTTCACCACAGGGGCTTCGCGGCTAGGCTAGTCTCTCTCTCTGTTTCAGACTTTAACCCACGAGCAGAGTAAAATGGTTTTAACGGAATTGAATTACGCTAATCAAAACAAACACAGCCTTCCCGTGTACAACAAAAGCAGTAGGCCCCTACCAGAGGAGAATCGAGTGCAACGCGTACACACTCCACGCGCGCGGCTACAGACTGCTATCTGTGGGTCGCAACACACAAGATTGTTGATCCCGAGTCGACCTCTTTTCTTTTAGCAAATTACAACCGACAGATGACTAATTACTGTTTTGTTTTATTCATGTCTAACGCAACGCAAGAAACTAGAAATTGCTGCTGGTCATGCCGATTGGACTTCTATTTTTGCTTTCTTCGTGCTTATTGAGACTCCATCTTTTGCATGTTATCACGCTTCCATCATATTTTAAAGATTATGTCATGCTCCATCAAGCATATTATCTCAATACTCAACTTCTGCTTATATAGTCTGGTGCCTTTTTTGCTCTGTTTGATAAGGCCTCTCTTGTTATGTCACTTATTTCAATGGAATACAGTACTAATAGTCTAGGCAACCCTTCAATGAGTTCCCTTACACACTCATAGTATTATCGCGATAGAGCATATGTAATGGGGCCTCATCAAAGAAGTCACCAATCGCAAGCTGAGCTGCACGATGTTTGTGGATATCCTCCATTGTTGGTGCTTCTGCAATGGGTAGCAATGGAGGTGGATTCTCTAGATTTCGAAGTGAAATAAACACTAAATGTCTTGCTTTATCATAGAACAAAGTTGTTGTTCAAGAGTATGATGGAATGTTAATCATTTCTAAATAGATAGTAGTGTAGCCCACAATTACTCCTCATTGTTTAATGTAATGACCTACTACATGCCTAAATTGTCGAGAACATGAAGCTATATGGTGAATCATTTGGACATAAAAATAAGCTAAAATTTCATGCTCCATTAACAATTATGGAGTGACTCTAATTTTGTTGTTATCATGCTCAAAATATGACTCCTTATATGTTTTTATATTGATTCTAGCTAGTAAGATGTTGTATATCTTGCTATGTAATCAGAATGAATGAATTGACTCTTATAAATGAGTTTTATACCAGGTTTATAATAATCTATAAGGCTAAATAGAAATTTTTTATTAGTTATTTGAAGTGAAATATGTTTATCATGCAAAATATGAAATTTGTGGATTTCATTTCTAACAATGATGCACACCAACTTGACTCTTCTTCTTGCTTAATGAAATCAACCATTTTTTGATGGTCTATGTTAAGAGTACGAAAATGGTTAACTACTATGACATGCTCATTATGCAACTAATTATACTTTGTATTAGCATGCTCCTCTTGCAACTCACTAAAGTTTGCTTACAACTTATCATACTTTCTTTTAAGCTTAGCAAACTCTTCTCTATATTGATTAAGACTAGCGTTACTAGCTAAGAATTCTTGATCAAGTGCCCTAACCTCTTCTCATTTTAAGTGAGTTCATTTTGATATACCAGAAATTGTCTAATAAAACTTTTTGTCCGGTTGCTAATGGTGCTGAATGTCTATATCTAAGAAGTGTGTTCCTAACCTTTTGCACATTAAAACCATTAAAAATGTAGCTCATATTTGCTAATCATATTGTCATGCTTGGATGACCACTTTGATGTAGCACACCATTTTCTGCTCTTTGGGAACTGGAGAAAGCAAACCCTCAATACTGCATATTTGTCAAAAAATAAGTCGAGATAACATATCAGCTAATGTATTAGTTGTTCCTTTAGTATGTTTGACAGGATCCGCCCCGGATATTACACTGATATTAGGAGTAAATCGTGTGGGGACTACCTCAAGAGAGATTTTACCGATAAATCGTCATGACCTCACTTGAGATGGACAACCCATAACTGCAAGAAAACAACGAAACACTTATAAAACAACGACCCTGACTCCAGGAGCCACCTGCTCCCCCAAAAACAAACATCTTCCACAGGAAAAATAAGAAACTCATATTCATGAAGATAAAGTAGAAATAAAACAATATAACCACTAGTGTCGTCGAGTCACAACCCATAAGTAAACACTAAGAGTTTTCTACAACACTTTATAGATATCAGAGCAACTATACAAGGAAAATATGATACAAGTAGGTTAGACAGGTAACCTACGATATCTGACAGCGGAAGATGATCTCTATGCCTTGCCTCCTACAGTGCCGAACAACTCTACAAGCTGGGCAGTTAAAAACGAAGAGCCCAGGGAAAGTAATTTAAAACATTAGCTTGAGTGGATTAAAATAAATATATAAATATGTAATATCATTTTAATGAAAATTAATTTATATCACTTTCCTCATTTTTCATGAATAAAACCATGATGTATGCATTAATGAAACATTTAATTCCATACTCCTAATATAAAAACCCAGCTCCGCTGGTTCGGGAATTGATAAAATAACAAAAAAATCTTATAGGAGAAAACATTTCCGAATACCAAGTATATATACCAAGTTGATCAATTGCTGCACATGAGGTCACATGGTGCTTACGTGTGAAAGAGGATGTTGGACATGTAGCGGAGGATCGAGCCAGAAATGTCCGAGTCCATACTTAATCCCAATGGATGCTGAGCTCGTCGAGGAGCGGCTCCTCGTCCTCAAAGATTGTGCCGTCGGGGTGGGAGGATCTGCCGGAGTCGATGGGTCGACCGAATAAGGAGCCGGAGGAGGAAGATGCGGTGGTAGATCCGATGTTGAAGGACATGAAGGGGATGATGTAGGTGGAGGATGGGAGGTTGAAACAGTACCGTGACGATGAGGCGTTGTTGTATGTTGTTGTTGGATCTGATACTGGGTTAGTTGATTTGAACGAATTGAAGGAAGATGTAAGTGATGTTGATGATGGCCTAGCTAGGGGTTTCTTTGGCCGGTAATCAACTAATAAACGATTTGGCTGTCTCTATATGTAATTCATGGAACCATTTTTTTTTCTTTGATGGAAGAACCATTGTTCATCGACAGAAAGCCTAAATACTAAAGCACCAGGCGTCAAATTTAAAATCAAATGAATGAGAATCAAATATAAAATTATAATCACACAAAAATTATTAGATTACATATCATTGCACACTAAGAAGCACGAAGACGAGTACGTGTGTCCGTATTCGACACAATACGATACGCGGACATGCGAATTTTTTTTTTTTAAATATGGACACGTGGTAGACACGTTAACTAAATTTTATTATAAATATTATGTATATGCATAACAAAAATATGTGAAATACCAGCAAATTAGAAAGATTTGAACATTGTGTTCCAAGAATGCTCGCAACTAAATTTATGCGAAAAGATATGGAAATGGGTGACCTTTCCAGTTAAAGATATTATCTTTCTATTTCTTTCTTCAGTATTTCAAGCGCTATGCCTACAAGAGGGTTACAAACCCCATTGTGATCATATCTACAGCTAGGGCTGGATTGGTAGGTATACCAACTCTATTTTTCCAGTACCATGTACCAACCAATATATGATTGGTATGAAAAATCCACCATTTATACCAGCCAATAACGTTGATATACCAACTAATTGGTACGGTTGGTACTCAGTTGGTACGGTTGGTAATGAGTTTCTACCAACATAGTTATGGCCCAAAAATTTAAAGGCCAAATTCAAATAAGTAACAAGAAATAAGTCAAATAACAACACAACTCCATAGTCTTATACAACTTCAACCAAATTACCAAATAAAAAGTCACAAACTGAATGGCAAAGTCCAAATAACCAAACTTCTAAAATACTAACAAGTAACAAATTCTCAAAACGATTGAAAAAAAAAATGTATTTTTCACTATTTCAGTATAAGTTGGTAGGTACAGTACACCATGGTATAGGGAAAACATGTACCACCTACCGTACCATATTTTGAAGTTGGTACAGTATACTGTACCGTGTACCATGTACCGATTTGGTGGTATACCAACGTATTTGATACGGTTGGTATATGAATTGGTTGGAATGGAATTGTGTACCATTGCCGGCCCTATCTACAGCAGCCTCACCAACTTCTACATACATGAGGACAACGAGGCATATAACAATTCATACACAAGTTACCCAAATTCATAAACACTCAGAATATCAAAAACCCATACACCCACAACTTGATCGGCTACAAACATATCAATATTTTATTGATAGCAGTAAGTCAGTAACATACCCGATGATGGCGATAGTGATGGCAGGACAACGACGATGGCGATGACGATGGCAGGGCGATGGCGGGACAATGGCGATGGCAATGGCAGGACGACGATGGCGATACCAATTCATACACAAGTTACCCAAATTCATAAACACTCAGAATATCAAAAACTCATAAACCCACAATTTGATCAGCTACAAACATATCAAAATTTTATTGATAGCAGTAAGTCAGTAACATACCCGATGATGGCGAGACGATGGCGATGGCGATGGCAGGGCGACGACGATGGCGATGGCGGGACGATGGCGATGGCAGGGCGATGGCAATGGCGGGACAATGGCGATGACAATGACAGGACGACGATGGCGATGTCAGGACGACGACGAACAGTCTCGTTCCAGCGGAAGGAAGAACATACCCTTTAATTGGGAATTTGAGTTTTTTTTTGCTAAATGTCCAATCTGCCCCTCATGTCCTTTTTATTTTCGTGTCGACCTCAGACATGCGTGTCCGACCATATTTCACCGTATTTGAGCGTATTGTGTGCGTATCCGTGTCCAATATGGAATACGATACATTTCCGGCGTGTCCGTGCATCATAGATTGCACAAGAACCATTGGATTAGATAATGGATGATTATTGAGAGGCATCGACTTTGCCTTTGGGGTGCATAAAAAATGGCAAAGGCAATAGTGCACAAATAGGAGGCAAAAAGGGTGCCTTTTCCCTCCGCCTTTTACCTATTGGGGTGCATTGCTCTAACTATAATTTTTTATTTAAAAATAATTTTATAAAAAATTTATTGATTTAATGCTCATCAAATTAAAAAATATGGTACATCGAACAACATAGTACGTTAAACATAGTATGTCGAACAAAATAGCAAATCGATTAATTACTAACTTATAAATTTCGGTCTCGAGGCTATTATAAAATAGTCAAAATTCACCCTGAACTTGGCTCAAATTGTCAATATACACCCTGAATTTGTAATTGCGAAAATTTGCCTCATCGATTTGTCAAAAATTACCTATTTGCACCCCTTCCGTCAAAACTAACGGTCTCTATCCAATTAAGAGTTACATGCCTTGCACAAGAGGGGTACTTTCGTCATTTTATATTTATTTCCTTTTTTTAAATAAATTACACAACAAATTTATTTTTTGACAATCATGTCTACTTACTCACAATGTTCTAAAAGGCGCTAGGCGCTAGGCGGGCGGTGACCCATAGCTTACCGCCTGGACGGACTAAGCGGAGACTAGGTGGAGACTGGAATGGGATCCTCTCCTAATGGGATCCTCCTCATACCCTCCTCATAAAACAATCTGGGCCATCTAATTTGAATCCAACAGTCCAAAATCCCGTGTTACTATTCAGCCAACCCCCCTGCAAAGCAATCTGGGCAGTCCAATTTTAATCCGACGGTCCAGATCTCATGAGGAGGGTGAGGAGGGAGATTTATGAGGAGAGAATCCGGGTCCGTGGAGACTAGGCGGGGAGTAGGCGATTTATATTTTTCACATTTACTTC
The DNA here is from genome assembly GCA_963682095.1 of Potentilla sterilis. Classification (NCBI taxonomy): domain Eukaryota; kingdom Viridiplantae; phylum Streptophyta; class Magnoliopsida; order Rosales; family Rosaceae; genus Potentilla; species Potentilla sterilis. Next base: position 18,681,233 of record OY821765.1, on the reverse strand, counting down.
ATAAATATTATATTTAAAAATAGTTTAATATGAGTAACTTGAAAAAATTTAACATGACATTTATCTAAAAGTGAGCAAACCAACCTGTAAATTTACAAACAAGTATGATTTGTAAATCAAAACATTATTAACTCTTCGAGAATCATTATAAATTTAAACAAACCACATCACAATTTCAAAATTTAAATTCAGTAGAATGCACATAAACAGTTGGAATGAAATTAGAGAAAAAAGAGGCATTTGAATTTTGAAATACTAATGGATTCGGGGTAGTTGGTTGATTTGTATTGAAATTTTTGTACGTGTTATATGCGCCAAGATTCCAAAACAAATGTGGTAGGAAGCTGAAAGGAGTGCCTCGGACCAATTAGGCCCGCCTCGGACCGCCTAGGCGGCTTTCCGCCCTAATGGTGTTGGCTCTGCCTAGCGCCTAGGTGGCGCCTGGGCGGAGATAGGTGTGGATTTTTAGAACATTGCTTACTCATAATATTCTTTTTTTTTTTTCTCCTTTTCATAATAACATATACATTACGTTATATAATTTGTCAATAAGAAGAATGATGAGGAGAACTAAAATTGAATTGTAGAACTACTATTTTAATTAACAAGAAACATGATATAATTTGTCTAAGACTAAAGAACTCAAATATCTCAACAAAAGTAGTCTTTACATCACAAATACAATGACATAATTATAGAAATAATTGTACAAAAATAAATTTCTTGTGTATTTTTATTAATAAAATGAAATAAATATATTTCGAAAATACGCCTCATGTGCAAAACATGTAACTCTTAATTGGATAGAGACCGTTAGTTTTGACGGAAGAGGTGCAAATAGGTAATTTTTGACAAATCGATGAGGCAAATTTTCGCAATTACAAATTCAGGGTGTATATTGACAATTTCAGCCAAATTCATAATTTTTTTTTTTACAATTATACCTAATTTATATTATTTAAAAATAATTTATAGAGATTCAACTGTATATAATCCTTTAAAACTAGAGACACCTTGTTGACAGTATATATGGTGCACCGCCAAGCACATCCGGCGACCTCGTGGACCGTGCAACCGGCATCGGGGGTCCTACTTCCGGCATCTGGCGAGTAGACCAGCACCCCGGCTACATCTCCATTGTTCCACATCACCGGTGCCGTACTCGGAAGCAGTACCACCGGGCGCCTGAAATAGCTTCGTAAGTAGAGAATTGTGTAATAGTGTTGTAAGCATCTCACATTGGAAACATGGTGTAGGAGGGAGCCTTCCTTCCTTATAAATAGGAGGCTTCCCCCTTAGTATTAAGGATCTTGGATCCAAGGCATTCCACCCTTGTAACCCGATGGCTTATTGGCCACGCCTACTGGATTCCAAGTGGACGTAGCCGTGCCCTCCGATGGCACGGTGAACCACTATACTCGCTGTGTTTAGTATAGCTTTGTTATTATGGTTTTGCCAGGCCCCAGGGTTTGAGCAGAAACACACCTAAATAAGATGATACCTCTATTCGCTGTGTACAACTTACTAACTATCATTATCTTTCTAATTAAGGAGAGAGTATTAACAATATGAGAACGAGTTTGTTGACTAACAACTAGGGTTTGAGAGTGGTGCTAGGTGGGTGGATTTAAATATTTCAATTTCTAATTTGTTTTTCTTCAAATGGAAATCGGCATCTAAGATGAGATATTTTAAGTGGGCATTATTAAGTGGATAATTAAATACTATATATTGTTTTTTCTTTAAATAGGGAAGAAATTGAAAGGAAAATAATTATGAATTGGAAAGTAAAAGGATGGTCAACAAAACGAATAATGAAGTGATAAGCAAAGAGAGAAAACAAGCTGGCCATGATGAAACACAAGCTGGCCGTATCACCAAAAAAAAAAGAGCAAAGAGAAAAAAAAGGAAAATCTCCACCGTAAACGCCGCCACGACAGTGCCACGTAGGCTCGGTTTGATCAGTTGCCGAAGCACAAGGTTCGGACGGACACAGCTGGATACAGGCTGTCACCAACAAAGTCCCACTCACCTATTCCCCCTAACTACGCTCCCTCTCTCTCCTTCTCTTCTCGTCTCTCTCTCTCTCTCTCTCTCTCTTCTTTCTCTCTGTGAGGAACTTAGGGTTTGCAGATTTCCTCCGGCGATTCTTCAATTTCATGCTCCGGCTTCACCAGATCACGATTCTCGCCTCTGTAAGCTCCCGATTGATATCCTTTTTGCTTCATTTCACTGCTTTCTGCGATTCCTTGTTCTCGTTAAGAAGAATCTGAATTGGTATGATTTCATGGCCGATATTGCATTGGTTCTGTGTTTCTTGTAAGGATTAGATAGATTCGTCTAGGGTTTATTTCAATGGTTACGGACGGACTTGATGCCAATACAGAAAACAAACTAGATGATAATTTCTCGTTTTAAATTTGTTTTTGGGGTTTTACTTTTTTGGGGGTAATTGTATTTCTGGAATACTATGTTTTGTAATCTTGCCTGCAAAAGTTATTAGTTTGTATAAGGCCAACTAGCAGCTACTGAAAATCAATTTCTTGCTGATTCACTATCTACATCACAATGTCGTCTAAGATATATATGAATTTCTTCCATCTTTTGCACACCTGTGATCTACTAGTTTTAATCTGGTTGGAACAATTATTGATTGGAGTTATCTTTATCTATCATTGTTGTATTGTTATCGAGTTTCTCGAGTTTGGAAATAGCTTCTGTATATTTGGGCCGTTCATGTGTCTTCCTTGTATGCTTATATGCTTTGTTTCGTCTATGATGCAGGTGGCCGGGTGACATAGTCAAGAATCCTATTATTTTCAACAGATATTAGCACTTCTGTGGTTGATCGGAATGTATCAGGAACATAGACACCAGTAGTAGATATAGTTACTCTCATCTGTGTTCAATGAGAACTTTCTGGTACAACTATTCAAGTTGCTTCTATAGTTCCTGTTGATTCTGGATAGGAATCGTTTACGCTACCGGAGGATCCTTTGTATCCATGCTGGCAGAGAGCATGCGTGGAATCTGTGCTTCGGGTAATGCCCCAGACGAGAATTGCTGCCGATACACTCGGTGTGTTGACCGTATGTCTAGTTGCTCTCTTGATCCTTCTGGGTTCTCTCTGCATCATCTACTTGTTTTACTTTCGCAATCGTATTCGTAGTCAGGGTTTTGTTCAACTCAGTTATTTCAGTGGCCCTTGGATAATCCGTATAACTTTCATCTTATTTGCGATCTGGTGGGGAATTGGTGAAATTGTCCGGTTGAGTTTGTTGAGACGGGAAGGAAGATTGTTCAATACCCTTAACTTGAAATGGCAGGAGACTGTCTGCAAATGCTATATTGTCTCAAACCTGGGGTTTGCAGAACCTTGCCTGTTCCTGACCCTTGTGTTCCTCCTTCGTGCTCCTTTGCATACAATGGAGTCCGGTATTCTAAGCCGACAATGGAATGGCAAAACAGCTGGTTACATTCTTTTCTACTGCCTCCCAGTACTTCTTCTTCAGCTTGTCGTCATAGTAGTTGGACCCAAACTGCAGAATATTAAGTTGCCTTCCTACTTCACCAGTACAATGTACAAGACTGATCAGATTGTCCTCTGCACTTACCCTTTACTGAGTACGATACTTCTTGGGATTTTTGCCATCATTCTAACTGCCTATGTGTTTTGGCTTGGAAGGCAGATTTTAAAGTTGGTCATCAATAAGGGTCTGCAGAAAAGAGTTTATACATTGATATTCTCAGTTTCAAGTTTCCTTCCATTGAGGGTTGCCTTGCTTGGTTTCTCTGTTTTATCTAAACCAGAGCACTTTCAGTTTGAAGCTCTTGCTTTCTTGGCTTTTCTTGCCCTTTTATGTTGTGCGGGTGTGTGTATATGCATGCTTGTTTACTGCCCGGTCGCGGATTCTTTAGCGCTGGGGAGTTTACAGGACTTGGAGGGCAGGAGAAGACTTGATGATGGTCAAAATGACACCATTTCTCTTATTGCTAACCAGAGTCATATGGAAGGAAGTGCTGGAATTAGTCCCAGTAGGAACTCTGATGTTTCAACCAAGCAGCGGGGATCAATATCTTTCCGTGCTTTGGAGAAAGAGGGTTCTTCTAGGGGACCTTTTGTGGAATTGAGTCTTTTCTCTCCCAGTGAAGATGAAACGCCCCCAGAATCACCTCCGCTCCTTGGCTGGCCTATGCGTCCCTCTGCTTCACCTCACCAGTAGGAGTTATGCAAAGAACCACCTAGATAGATGAGAAGCATGCAGCAACAAATGGTGTTCAATATCAATTTTGTGGTAAAGGAAAACTGATTGTAAAGGGTTTAGATTTTTGAATAAGGGCTTTTATTCTTGGTTTGCGTTTTTAGTTTTAGAAAATGGTGGTTTAGCTTGCTTTGCTTTTAAATGAAATTTGTGATCTTATCTTTCTATTACCCTCTCGTGTACTGTTTTTATAGCCATTTTGCTTTGCTCACAGGTTTGTCAATCTATCCTGAAATGAAATTCAAGGCATTTCTGATTTACATATTTAGATATATTCTTCGATGCACTCCGCTTGTTCTTGACTGGCAACTTTTTTGGAACTAGTTTTTACATTACAGTAATGATGAATCGTCTCTAAAGAAAAGAGAGACAAAAGCTTCCCATTTGAACAGGATTTATCAATTGCTTTATGCAGGCTGCGTATGCTTTTTTAGATGTTCTTTCTGCTGTTGCTAAGACTAGAAGGAGTGGAGCTTGTTTTAGTATTTGGTCTGTTGTTTAGGCTTTTGTAACCAAAAACAAAAAATTGAAATTGGTTGAAGAAGACCAAATACAACGACCTAACATTTCTTGCTGTTTAAAGACTCAAATGCAACGAAAAAATGACCCAAATGCAAGCAAATTTCCTCGCGGATCTTCATTACAGGTTTTAATTTTTAAATTTTTTATATGATTAAAAAAAAGAGCATATTAGAAAAAAGGACCACTCAAGAGTAGTATTTAGAAAAAAGGGTTGATTATACAACTGTCGGACCACTTTGCCCCTAAAAAAAAAAAATCTTAGTAACTATCTTATTCATTTTAGTAACTATCACCTTTAGTACCTAATTTTGGTAATTTTATTCGCTTTTGACGGAGCGTGGTGGGCTTAAATCATGGATTTATTTGTCTAAACTAGATATAGATACTGAATCTATCTTCTATACTCAAAGGTAAACAGTTATTCTACTCATTAATTATTTCTTCTCAGCGTTTAATCTATTTAGAAAATATCAGAATTACAGAAAAGGAATTAAAAGACAAAAAAGGAAAACTTAAAAAACTTAAAAATTTTAGAGAAAGACTTAGCAGAAGAAGAGCAGATTATTGGGATCTGACTTCTAGGATTACCCAAGCAATCCATTTTCTAGAAGAACAAATAGAAGAACTTGAGCAAGTACGTACTTTAGAACAAGCACCTCTTAACCTTTTGAGCCGCGGTTAGCAACCGTTGGTTAGATCCGCTCCAGTTGGTATCAGAGCCTGTTTTGCTCAAAAGCAGGTAAAGAAAAGGCTTATGCCACAAAGTTGGCTTCTCTTAACCAGTAAAAGAGAATCAAAATAGAAAAAGAAAAAGAAAAGTGGAACTTGTGTTTTCACACAACATATTCAAGAAAACCAGTACTCCATTGAATACGCTTGTAGAGTCTTAAACACTCTATACGACGAGCATATTCATCTCCAGAAAGAAATCGGAGTCGAAGAACTTGATCCAGCAAGACCAAGTATAATTGAATTTCTAGATCACATATCAAGAGATAAGACTACTGAGAAAGTAAAAGAACAACTCGAAAGATTTAATCTTAAGATTAATCAACTCGAAGAAATTCAAGTAAAGATATCAAGGCTTGAAGCTAAGCTTGATTATCTTAAAGAAAAACAATATCTTTTAGATATTGAAAAGAAATTAGTAAGAACTGAAAACATTGCGAACAACATTCATCAGCAAGCAGCTGAGTTAAAAAGTAAGCAAGAAAACCTAAAGAAACTTCTGGAAACTCTCATATCCAGAATAGGATGAAGCAAAAAGTCGAGCTAAAAGTAAAACAAGAAGACTCGAAGGCTATAAGTGTCTATATTCCAATAGAAAAACTTGCTGAAAACGTAGAAGCAATAATCCATCAGCAAAATTACAGCAACACCTATCTTCAAGAAATATGGAAAGAAATTGAAGAACAATTTCAAGAAATAGCCACAAAAATCTCTAGCTTGCAGAAAAGTATAGAGAAAATGAAAGAAAATACAATCGTTGAAAGCTTCAATGAAGAAACACTAGCACAAACTGTAGCTAGTAAAATTATTATACCTCAACCACAGGTTAAAGGTGGGTTCAAATTCAGTGAACCTAAGCTACTAAAATGGAAAGCATCCAAAAGAGATGCAAAAATGCTAAGCAGAGTATTTAGCAAAAACCATACTGTACCAGCAGTACAGCTCGTGAATGCTCAAGAATTTGAGTATAACGAAATTGAATCTAGTGTAAAAGAAGCCTCAGCACCAAAATTTAGATTCAATGAAATCTATAAGAAAGGATCCTTCATTAGGGATTCTCATAGATTCAAGATACTAGAACTAACAATACCAGCAACTGGTGGTGAAACAGACATCAGACTAATCACTTCTAGAGAAGTAAGTGAAGCATTTCAAAGAAAATATTCTTATATGCATATTGGTGCAGTCCAAATTTCCATAAAACTCTTAGCAAGAGATGGTATAGACTGTTCGGTCTTGTGCATTCTGCAAGACGACAGAATAACAGATTTCAAGAAAAGTCTGTTAGGAACATTAGAAGCCTCACTATGCAACCAGGTTGCATATTTCAATGTCTTCCCAAACTTCACCACTCATCTGAAAGACGCAGCACACTGCCTAAGACTAAGAATCAAAACAGATGGGATTGCCATGAAACAAGGCATGATGGAACTTGCTGTTGACTATGGAATCTATTACAAGCTAATGAGCTCCAATGTAACACCAAATACTAGATTTGTCAACAGTCCTGACCTTACAACATCTGTCCTTACTAATCCAATAAATAATTCCCAACAAAAGCACATCACAAAATGGGATGAAGTATCATTCCCTAGAGAATGGAACTTAGCACCTCCTGAGAGGCAGATACAAAGTTCTAATGCTTCTATCTATGAAGACACTAGAGGAAAAATAAGTCTCCAGTTTTATAGGCATTCTTTTGCTAACTATGAGCAAGCAAGTACTTCAGGATTAATTCCTGAAGAATCTTTTGAGGAAGAAGAAGACTCAAAAAGACCTATAAGGATGCTTAGGGTAGAAGGATTGAAGGAACTCTATAAGCAAGCAGAAACTTGTGAAACCTTAGAAAGGTTAGAAGAGATAATTAAGAAAATTTCTTTAGCCCAAACCAAAAGAAAAATTCTGCCTTACCAAGCGGCAGAGGCTGAAGCAAGCACCATGGATGCTGAAGAAAGTACCATGGATGTAGAAGCAAGCACTAGCCAACCACCATTGGCAGGAAACACTATCATCAACAACATTACAAATAACCCTACCAAGATCATTAGAGAAGAAAAAATCAAACTTCCTAAAGGACAACCGCCTACAGGAAAGATAGGAGAACAGAGTTCTCAAAAGTACATCCCGACAGAACCTCACTGGGGACAAGCAATCTCTGAAAGAGGAGTTTACCTAGATCTCGATAAAGTCGGAGACAAAAGAAAAACCATAGATAACTGGGTAGCCAGTTTAAAGCTAACCCAAGCCCTGGTTCTATCCAAATTCCACTATAAAGAAGCACATGCTTATTATGAAGCAACCTTAACAGGAATAGTCCAGAAATGGTACAATTCCTTTAAGAGAAGTAGTAGTTGGGCGGATTGGGAAGCAAAACTAGCTAAGACAAATGATCCAATGGATTTCGCTATCCCTATATACGCACAATTTTGTGGAGATATAACGGGACATAGTGAACAAACCAAGGAAAGAGCTAAAGCAAACATCCAAAAATTAAGCATCTGCAATATGAGATATTTTGAGGAATACACAAATGAGTTCCAAAACTACTATTGCACGATAGGAGATTTGGAAAACATAGATCTTATTAGAACATATTACAGAAAATTACCAGAACCCTTGAATAATGCTGTAGCACAGTCCCTTGAAGAAAATCCTTTAGAATATTTTTCTATAGGAGGAATAGCAGAAAGAGTTAGAGACCTGTTAAGAAAACAGTGCACAGAAAATCAAAAATCTAAAACTGCTAAGAAACAACTCAGAGGAGTTGAGAATATGTGCCCCAAAATACTAGAAACACCAACCCAATGGGGATGTCATCTCTACAATGAAAGAAAAAATAGGAGCAGGTTTAGGAACAAAAAATACAATAAATTTACTTATAAAAAGAAGTATAAGTTCAGAAAAAGCTCCGAACAAGATAAAGAAAAAAGATCTCCTAGAAAGAGATTTTTTAAGAAAAGAAACCCAAACCCGAAGAAAAATACTTCTAGAGATACAAAGCCCTCTAGATGCTGGCTTTGCAAGGCTGAAGGACATTATGCAAATGAGTGCCCCAAAAGGGATAAAAGATCTTCTAAAGCCCTTCTAGCAGAATACGATGAAGCCGTAGAATACGCAAACATAAAAGGATTTGAAATAGCCTATTCTGATGAAGAGAATGAATCTGTATATTCTCTTAAAGACACATCAGGTAGTGACACTGAAAGCATCTCTAACAACTCTGAAGAAGAAGATGAATACAGTTATGGAACTATATTCATGTTGATCCAAAATTGGAAAGAAAAAACCACTGATAAAATCAGTCAGTTTACTCCAAGACCTGGAGCTTTCACTTGTGACTATTGCAAGTGTGAAGATAATAATACAGTACCCATATACTATAAAGAAACAGGAGAAACCTATCATAAAGAATGTTTCATAGCAGAAGTAAGAAGAAAAACAAAAGAACCTGATGCACATACACTAGCAAATCAAGAATATGATTTACTTGATCAAATCCAAAAACAGGAGCTTGAGAAAAACCTCGAGAAAATGAAGTTAGAAACTTCAAAAATTATAAAAGAAGAACCTAGCCCCTCAATAGTAGTACAAGAAAGTAGTCAAACGAAGGTAGAACCTGAGCCTCTACAAGAAGAGGAAAGAAATATAAACCCTTTCATAGAATTCACTAGAAATGAGGATACAATCCAACCAGTAAAACAAGTTCAGACTAGTATATATAGCAATTATATTACTGTAGGTCTGAAATTTCCCAACTATAAGAAATACCATCTACATGCTTTTGTAGACAATGGTTCAGGATATAGCCTAGCAAAGAAATATGCTATTCCCGAAGAATATTGGGAAAAATCTGATAAGGCAGTTACTGGGATTGGAATGGGAGATAACGAGTTCACAATGAGTTATGTAGCCAGAAAATGTTAAAATCTCGTTAGGAGGAGGAACTTTTATGTTCCAAAGAATTTGGCAAAGTGAAGCCCAAGGAGCCGATATGCTGATAGGAAATGATTTCCTACTTCAGCAAAGAATCATACAAACCCTCGAAATGATCGGGTTTGAAAAGAATAACAAGTTATACTGGGAATCCAGGTTACTAAATGCAGTCAGCATTGTAAGTAAAGGATTCAAAGAGCAATATTAGAAGTTGCGAGCCAAGCGTGGTGATCATAAAGCACCTTTTGAACCGGTTATGCAACCGGTATTAGCATTCCAAGAACACCAAGAAATTGTGCAAAATGAAGAGACAACTTCAGAAGATTCAGAATCAGAGGAAGAATCTCAAGATTCGGACAGCTCAGATGGTGAAGAAGAATTCATCCGAGAACATAATCTAAAAGTATACATTAATAAAATAGAGCAAAAGAAAACCCCAAAGCTCGTTGAGATAGAAAATCTACTGAAACCTATAATCAGTGAAGATCCCCAACTATACTGGGAAAGAGATCCGGTATATTGTCAGCTAAAAATGCATGATGCCAATGCAATATGCCATGTCAAAGCCATACCGCATTATAGAGAGGAAGATCGAAAAGAAATGAAAAGCCAAATTCAAGAGCTGCTTGAAAAGAAATTAATTAGACCCTCAGATAGTCCTCATCATGCGCCAGCATTTTTGGTTAGAAACCATGCATGCAGAACAATTAAGAGGAAAAGCAAGAATGGTCATAGACTATAGAGATGTCAACAAGAAAACTGTCAAAGATGGCTATCAGATTGCTCAAGTAAGAGTCTTGATAAATAGACTAAAAGGAGCAAAGATATTCTCAAAGTTCGATGCAAAATCAGGCTTTTGGCAAGTAAGGATGCACCATGATTCCATAGCCTTAACAGCCTTTGGAACTCCTCAAGGACATTACGAATGGCTTGTAATGCCATTTGGACTTAAGCAAGCTCCATCTATATTCCAAAGAAAGATGGATAACATATTTAAGCCATACTCAGATTTCTGTATAGTTTACATTGATGACATTCTTGTCTTCTCTAAAACTATGAATGAACATCTGAAACATCTTGAGCAAATCTGCAAGCTCATAGTCCAGAAAGGAATCATCCTTGGACAAAAGAAAATTCATCTTATAAAAAGAGAAATTGATTTCCTTGGCATACACGTCAAGGATGGAGAAATTCGTCTTCAAGAACATATAGTAAAGAAAATAAGCCAATTCCCTGACAGTATCCCAGATGCAAAGTCTCTACAGAGATTTTTGGGAGTTGTCAACTTTGCAAGAGATTTTATTCCTCAAGTGAGTGGTCTCACTGCACTTCTCTCTCCAAAGACAAGCACGAAAAAGAAATGGTCATTTACAACGGATGATAGCAACACCGTTAAGAAAATTAAAGAACTCACAAAAAACCTCCCCCCTTTACAGTTACCTGAAGAAGGTGATCTGATTATTTTGCAAACAGATGCAAATGATTATTATTGGGCAGGAGTAGTTTTAGCAATAACACCTAATACAAATCAAGAAAAAATATGTAAATTCCTGTCAGGAAAATTCAATCCTACTGAATTAAATTATTCCACAGGAGATAAAGAGGTTTTAGCTCTAATTAAATCCATTAAAAGAGCAGAAGCCTTTTTAGGAAACAAGTTTCTTGTCAGAACAGATAACAAGAGAGTAAAAAACTTTAAGAACTACAAGCTTACTGATGCAGCCGATAGAGGAAGAGTGCTTAGATGGCAGATGTTTTTATCTCAATATGAATATGATGTTGAAATGATTGCAGGAAACAAGAATTATCTGCCTGACGCTCTCACAAGAGAAATGGCAATGTTCGAAAGAGATGAAGGTCGTAACCCAAGAAGCAGGAGGACAGAACCTGAACCAGAAGTTCAAGAAAGAAGAAGGCCAGACTTCGGATCAAGAACTAGACCTGAAGATAAAAGTTCAAAAGAAAAAACTCTGCTAGAAAGATACAGAGAAGGAGACAAGACTGTTGGACCATTGCATGATGGACCGGGATATCAATATCTGGTATCTTACTCCCCCGCAGAATCAAGTAAAGCTGCTGAACAAGTTCTTGAGAAAGAAAGAAGTGACTCTTGTCATTCTAAAGCATCTTCAGAAGAAGAAATTCCTATAGAAGATGAGAAGAAAATCTTAGATGAATTCCTACAACATCCAAGAAAGGAAAGCACAGGGGATAGAATCCCAAGAAGGCTAAACAAGCATCAAATCTTGAAGCCCAATTTTGATAGGTCAGCAACCTACAAAAGAAAGCAACCGGTAGTATCAGGGATGACTATGATATTCAATCATCCCATGGGAATTTACGAAAAGCCAGTTTTTAGAACTAGTAGAAATCTGCAGTTCAATCACAGAGTCATTATGGATAATCTCCTAACTGCGTCTAGAAATCAGAATGAAGCTCTTGTGCTTCAAGCCCTTGAAGCCTTAACAGAAGAACTGTCCAACCATACATGGCCAGGAAAAAGAATCCCCTGAAAAAACTGGTAAAGTTCAATATCTGGAAAATCCTGAGAGCGCTAAGATTCCTGTTATAACTCTATCAGAAGTAGAGTGGCTTAAGTTTCATAATCTCTTAGGAGATTTTAGATATAGAAATACCCTTCAACCAACGCTATCAGCAGTAGCGGGTCCATATTATGGAAGATACATGGTTGATGTTATGGCTGAACATCCCCAGAAGCATAAATTATGGTTAGTTGAAAATGGCCATGTTCGTAATCTCTGGACAAAAACCGATAAAGACCTAGAAGGTCTTCCTGAGATAATTTATGAAGCAGTCAAAAGAATCAGACCAGAAGGATGTGTCCTGAGACTCAAATTCATTTCATCTCCTCCAGAATGGACTATTGAAGCAAGAAAGAAAAGTTATATCTCGCCCTATCATTACGTGAGAATAGTCCAAGGATGTACTCAAGAAAACAAATCCTTCAAAAACAATGTTTCTCCAAACCAGAGCTTAGCTTGGATGAAAGCAATGGCGATAAATCTCATCAAGAAATTAATCCAAAAAGATCAGTACACCACCCTCTTAGCAAGTGGAGAAAAAATATTAGTCGCAAGTTATAATCACCCTTCAGCAGATAACAGTGACTTCTTCAGGGCCTTAGAAAGACGAGAAATAAATGGTACTCTTGACTTCACCAAATGGATAGATAAGGTCGAAAAAGAGTACAGGCATACTGTTCCTTATGACTCAGACATGGAACCCGAGGAAGGAGAATGCTCTGCATCTGGAGCATCTTTTGATGACGAGGAGCTGCATAATATCAACAACAGGATGGAATATTAGCTGCCGACGTATAAGGACAAGCTGCCGACGCAAGAAGGCAACATCCGACGCTTAAAGACAAAAGAACTTTTCGTAGTGGATATTTCCTTTTTTGAGTGGAGGCTACAGACAATAATAAGTGGAGGACAGCTGTGTGGTTATCGTAGTGATAAGATTCTACCGACAATAATAAGTGGAGGACAGCTGTGTGATAAGATTCTTTCAGTTTGCTTCTTATCTTGTCATCTGAAGGCTATATAAGGAGTCAAAAACCCCTTAGAGAAGGCATTCGAATTTAGAGACAGAGAGATCCGACACCAGAAGAAAGAAGAGCTGAGAGTTCATTGTGAGATAAATAGTGTGAGAGTGTGAGATAAATAGTGTAAAGAGTGTGAGTGTTTTGCGATTTTCAAGTGTGAAGAGTTTATATTACAAGTAAGTTGTATTTTATTTCAGCATGAGTAGCTAAACTCCTTTAGCTGTTTACCTAAGAGTGAGGCTCTGGGTTTGATATCTGTATCTTTGTTAAGATGAAATAAATCCTATGTTATGCCCCATATTCCGTCATATGTTCAGTACGCTTTCTTATTTGTTTAGAAAAAATTGTGTTTTAATTAGAAAGACAATATTTTTTTTCTCTTCTCAAGAATAATCATGCTTAAAGCTATTTTCAGTATGTTTTATCTAAATTATACTTTTGTGTTTAATGATTGGTTTTTCTAAAACAGCAGTGATTCCGCCATAACCAGTAACCAGTAAGACAGGAAGTCGTTAGGTGAAATTTTGGCATGTTGAAGGCTAGTTCTTAGGAGAAAAAATCATTTTGCATTAAAAGAATAATTTATTTAAACTATTTAAAATGGCACGGGTGTAATTATACCTTGTTAAGGGTAAAAATACGGTCAATACAGAAATACAGGCCTTTTTTATAAAGTCCCCAAAAAAATAAGACAATTCCTTGTGGGGACTCAACATCTCAGCAGCTGGCGTATTGGACTTTGGATATTATCATGGCCTAAGAGCATCTTCAACAGTTCTTGTATCAATTTTATATTATAGAAGAGGAAATTACATAAAATAAAAGTGGCGCAATTCGAACAGCTCTTTTATTTTATCATATAAAATTTAATATTTTCTTATATATTTATAGAATTTATATACATATTATATAATTTAGGACAAAATACTTGTTACCTCCTAAACTCTTTACCTAAAAACAGTTTTGTCCCTCTGTTTTCAAATTAAACTAGTAGATCCTTAATCTCCCATATTTCAACAATTTAGTCTATTACATCAAATAAATCTATTATTGACAAACTTTAGGTATCAAAATGACCCAAATGCCCCTATTAAAAATCTTTTTTATTTTTTCCATTCTCTTTTAATTTATTTTTTCAGTCAAATTAAGTATCTCTCTCTATATATAATTATATATATATATATATATATATATATATATATATATATATATATATATAAACTAAAAGTATAACAATAATACCAAATAAAAAAAGAGTTGATAAACAAAAACAAAAGAGAAAAAAAAATTGAATTTGAAAGGGGGTATTTTCATCATTTTAAAAATTTAACGGAATATTTTGACAGTCATGTAACGGAATGGACTAAATTGTTGAAATATGGGAGATTAAGGATCTACTAGTTTAATTTGAAAGCAGAGGGACAAAACTATTTTTAAGTAAAGAGTTTAGCGGGTAACAAGTATTTACTCCTATAATTTATTTGAGTCAAACAAAATTAAATAATTTTTTTATGCACTTCTTTCTTTTTTTGAAGAGAGATATATAGTGAATTCTAAGAGCATCTCCAACAGCTCTTGTAAAAACTCTCCATTAAAAAAGAGGAAAACTCAAAATCTCTATAAAAAAATAGGCTCAACTCCAACAACTCTTCTATTTTACAGTATAAAAATTAAATGTTAATCTGTATAATTTAATGAATATATAAATAAAAGGCAAGACGAGAGAGAGGGAGATAAGACATTTTTTTTTCTTTTTTATGAGAGAGTCAAATATAAAAGGCAAACATGAAATTTTAGAGATTTTAGCAAGAATATACAGATTTTGAGATTTCTATAGATATAGAGATTCTACATATTTTTTTCTCACTTTCTCTATTTTAGAGATTGGTTTACAAGAGCTGTTGGAGCCAAAATAAGGTATTTTTCTTGTAAAATAGAGAAAATTCAACTTTTACAAAAACTGTTGGAGATGCTCTAAAAAGCAAGCAATAAGGTTTAGAGATTTGTTAGTGAAACATACAAATTTTGAGACTTCTATATATATAAAGACTCTCCATCTTTTTTTTTCCCCCATTTTTTGTATTATAAGAATTGGTTTATAAGAGCTGTTAGAGCAAAAAAGGAGTATTTTTCTTGTAAAATAGATAAAATTTAAGTTTTATTAGAGCTGTTGGAGATGCTCTAAAGTTCTAGCTTAGTTTTTATAGTTTCCAAAAGAGGAAGCATCAACAAGCTTTTTACGAGTTTTGTTAATTTTACTAGTTCTTTACAAGAGACGAGTGCCAATAATAATATCACAATATGTTTCAGTCCTAGAAGATATTGCATTTTGGTTATACGTTTGACTGTCTTATAGAGTGATAGGGTAGTGTCTTTCAATAATAAAAAATAAAAATGTTTGTGTTCAAGGCAGGATAATTCCGCAACTTCTTATGTGTGTTTTCACTTAATTAGACTAGAATAGTAGTTACCTTAGTAGATAGGGAATCCCTGATTATTCGGGATACTTGATGTAATGTCTATATAAAGACATCCTTATCTATCAATAAAGGTTACGCTTTGTATCTATTCTTTTTCTCTTAGAACAGTTTGTGTTTTGTGTATACATTGTGGTTGTGACCAACCCCTACCGCCTTGATGTATTTTCGCAACTGGTTGAATCCGATCCCAATTCTAAAATTTAAATTACAAAAAACTAACCAATAAATTTGAAAACTTCCTTCTAGAGTTGTGATGTATTATGTTATATAATTTTTTTTTAGACTATTTGACTTTGTTGTACGCGCGGACCGGACATATATATACCACATTAACGAGTTTCCTTTTGTCTTTGGTGGATTTATAAACGATATTCTTTCGTTTTTATTCTTATTCTTGAATGTGAGCAACGAAATCTACAATGAAGTTTGTTTGCTAGGGTTTTATTTCCATGTTTTGGCCAAATACACATAACGTTAGCCTTGGGCCTGAAATTAAGCTATATGCATTAGCTCAATGAACCCCCAAAAAACTAAACAGAATGAATGGCATGAAATTGGGTGTCCCAGAGCCGCACTTTTGCTGTCTAATTTCTGAAGCAATTTTTGTCTAGTATCTGAAAATGGTCACTTTTTCTCTATTTTCTTCAGAAAATGTATTATTACACTACCTGGCAGGTACCCATTTAACCTCTGCTTCCACAAGACTAGGGGAGCCAATCGTTTTGTTTCCGTCAGGCTTTGATATAAATTCAAAACCCCACCCCTCAAATTTACTTTTCTTCTTTTTCTGATCAGTCTTTGACAGGAAGACAAGAAGAAGAAGATCAAAACTTGTTGAACAAGGTAGGGATCATTCCCTACTGTTAGGGCGGTTTTTCCATCTTCAGGGAAAACCGCTCTACTCGATGGAAAAACCGCTCGACTCTTTAGGTCATTCATTTTCTTGAACCAACAGCAAAGTAAGAGTTTTTATTTTTGTCTCTCATTGAATTTACAGTTTAAGTCAAAATTCAAGTCCTTGTTCTTGGTTATTCATTAAAGCTTTCCATGCATGCAGTCATTCACTCTGGAACTTTTTACAGGCTTCCAACTTTGACCATAACCTGTTTTCTTTTCTCTTGTGATCATCAGTTTCGAAACTCTACAATTTACCGGAGTTTAGAGCGATTCATTTTAGTCTACACGCATTTTGATTTACGTACGTCGGCTAGTACCTGCATATTTTGAATTGGGTTTATTTTGTGCCCAATTCAAGATATCTGTGTTTGTTAAAAGAAAAAAAAATCATTATGGGTAGAATTGATGAATGCACATCTCCTCTGCCTGGTGAATGGGTGAAGGGGAAATTGGTAGGATCAGGTTCTTTTGGAACTGTTCATTTGGCCATGAGCAGATCTACAGGAGGACTTTTCGTTGTGAAATCCTCGCAGTCTCTGGATGGAGCCCTCGCTCTCGAGAATGAGGCTATGATTCTTGAGAGTTTGAATTCCCCATACATTGTTCGATGTATGGGGATCGAAATTGGTAGAGGGAAGTTTTGCAATGTGTTCATGGAGTACATGGCAGGGGGTAGTTTATCAGATGTGGCTCAAATATTTGGAGGGGCTTTTGATGAAGACGTAGTTCGTTTGTACTCGATAGAGATTCTTCATGGTCTCAAGTATCTTCACGATAATGGGATTGTGCACGGTGATCTCAAGTGCAAAAATGTGCTCTTGAGCTCCTCTGGGAATGTGAAGCTGGCAGACTTTGGTTGCGCTAAGAGGATCAAGGACTTGAACACCAAGAATGGGGGTAGCTCCATGCCTTGTACCACTATCAGTGGAACTCCATTGTGGATGGCTCCTGAAGTTTTGAGGAACGAAGGGCTGGATTTTGCTTGTGACATTTGGTCATTTGGATGCACAGTGATTGAAATGGCCACCGGAAGGCCTCCTTGGGCCGCTGAGGTATCTGATCCGGTAGCGGCTGTTTTGAAAATTGCTTGCAGCAGTGAGAGGCCTCAGTTTCCAAGACAGTTTTCAAGTGAGGGGTTAGATTTTCTAGCGAAATGCTTGGAGAGAGACCCAAAAAGAAGGTGGTCTGCCGAGCAACTACTTAACCATCCCTTTGTCTCTGGAAGTCCAATGAGAGTTTCAAGAAAGGGCGAGATAAGCTCACCGGCAAGTACGTTGGATGACATTGGTAATTACGATGAGAGTTCTGATTGTAGTTCTGATTGTGGAGTTGAGAGCTGTGAGGGCAATGAGTTCGCCATCAGAAATCCTTTCTCGAGATGTAATGATGAAAGAAACAAAAATACAGTAAAGCTTGAGTGTCACTTTGAGTCATCTGAAAATTGGATCACTGTTAGATAGCGTGAGAGAGATAGAGGAAGTGAAATTATTGATAATCTCAAATCCATACCAGACCGCAATGCAGTGCCTCACAGAGCAGAAGAAACTGTAGATGTTCAGATTTTGTAGACAGATGATGAAGATGGGGTTGGCATGATTTCTTTCCATTGTTGTACAGCTAAGCTATCAGGTGGAAAGAGAAGCATGTCGACATTGTACGTAGTACTCATTTCATTGATATCCTGTACACTCGTAGAATTACAGCAAAAATTCAGACCAAGATCAACCAGTCTCGTTGGACAGGCATTTGAAATAGGTTCCTGTACAAAATTAGATAGAGGAAGCACAAACAAACACAAATGGATGATTGATGTGGATTTTTGTAAGTTATAAGATTCAATATATAGTATAATTGAACTGAGTCTTTGATATACATATCCTTCTTAGTCTTCTGCGTATCTAGCACAGCGAGGGTATTACAAATTGTATAGCATTTGGTTTTCATCTCTGCTCACTGAACATGTACATGTAACACTAAAATCACTCACAGCAAAACAAAGGAAAAAAAAAACCTAAAATAAATTATCTTCAGCTAGGAATTGTACGTCAGACTCAACAACATATTGCTGTATCATCAAACCTTCGCCAAACATCTGATTAAATAAGGGACACAAACCAATAACCAACTTGTGAAAAATCAAAAACAGGCTGGTGTGTTCTTCATGACATCAAACTCAAACCACATTTCTGTTTCTGTTCAGCAAACCAAGCAAGCCCATTCTCACATAATCATCTCCGGCCTCCCTCACCGCCAACACCCAACGCATGGTTCACCTCCTCTGCTCCCTCGCTCTCTCCTCATCAACCCCATTTCACTACTCTCTCTCTCTCTCTCTCCATCAACTACCTCCACCTCTGTTTTCGCCTCCCCATGATATGCTGCTTCTCCGAGTCCCCCCCACCTCCCCACTCCTTCTCTACTCCTCAATGCATGCCAAACCCAACAACTATACTGTTACTTTCTTACTGCAGGCCTGCAGGGATCAGACACTTCGGCTTTGTCAGGAATGTTCTAATTCATTTCTATGCTCTTGCTCTAGTTTTGAATGCTCCAAAAGGGTGTTTGAGATAAAGTTACTTGGAACTCAATGCTGGTTTTGTCAGAGATGGGCAGGCGAGATTGATCATTGATGGCTGCGAAAACACCAATAAAGCTGCAGGCTGGAGTTTGATTGAAGCGCGAGGTAAAGCTCATGATAGGAGCACAAAGTGCTACGATATTAATATGTTTATGCCCTCATTTATGCTTTGTTTAGCCTTTATTTATCTAACATCGAGTCATAATATAGATTAGTAAGTATTTGGTAGAGTTTGGCAAAAATGTGCATAAAAGTTGGAAATTTACAGAAAATTAACAAAGTGCTGAAAAGCGAAGTCATAATATGTTTCGTTGATTCTGTAAAACTTCCATGTTGCTTTTGATAGATTTTTCTTCTCTTATGAGCAGTACACACATATATGATCGAGCAATGGAAAGAGTTCGAGTGATTAAAGCTAAAGAATATGCCGGAAATTGCCACGCAAATTCAGATACAGTAGGTTCCAGGAATTTCTTGGGCACATCACTCAACTTCCCCATTTTCCCCAGAACAGCTCATTTGGAACTAGAAGACATGCCATACATTCCTGGAAAGATCTATGAGTCTAGTTTCTATAGAAATTGGAATCGCATCAATAGCTATTTTCTGGAGAAAGTTATGCTCGTTTGAAGACGCTAAGGTCAAATCTGCCGAGAAGAATGAAAATTTCAGCTTAGTCCCTGCTGATAGGCTGCAAATTGATAGGAGCACAATGTGCGACGATATTATATGCTTATGCCCTCGTTTATGCTTTGTTTAACCCTTATTTGTCTAAGATTGAGTCATAATGTAGTTAGTGTCAATTTTGGTAGAGTTTTGTGAAAAATGGTTAAGAATCCGAAAAATGACTAAGTTTGAGAAATCTGGAAAATAGTGTAAAATATGTCTTTTTCGCGATTTTGAGATAAGAAAAAGTATAATCTATCCTTGTCAGAATTCTATGAAATTTTGTGTGCTTAATATTCATATGTTGAGGAATGTTGTGTTAAAATTTCAGATCAATCGGAGTTCGGGAAGTCACCCAAAACTTGGCTGCAAAAGGGCAGTCCGGACATTCCAATCCAGGGGCTTACAGGATTTTCCTGGGACTTTGTCCCAACTTCGAAAAATCATTCCCGACGACTTGCAAGCAATTTGGCCGAGATATTTTATGGGGAGATGGCCCTATGTGTCTAGTTTACGTGAGACTTGGAATCGCATCAATCGGAGCTCCGAAGGTGGAGATATGCCGGAATTACTGCGACAAGGTCAAAGCTGCCGATTCCAGGGACTGATTGCTTCCTTTTCACAAGTGCTTCATTTCGATGGACCATATGATGTACAAGAGCATTTGTGAAGTTATCCCAAGCGTATGGAAGGAAGGAGAATGACACTTGGCCATGGCATTGAAGAAAAACATGAAGAAACAAGTTCTCCTAGTCAAGCTAGGAGAAGCTGCCGATTCTGGCAGATTGAGTGTCATTGTGAGCTGCCGGCATTGTGGGGCATTTTCGATGGATCAAGACCTGTAAATTGAAGTCCAAGACCATTCAAGAAGTCCATGAAGATGTGAAGCCCAAGCCTTGAAGAAAAATTTAGAAAAAGAAAACCTAATTGAACTAAGAAAGGAAGGTTGCAAAACCTTATTCCACTAGGTTTTCTGAAATCCTTTTTGCTTAAGGGCTGCCGGCAATCACCCCCCTTATTCTCTATAAATACCCCCACTTTTCCTACAGAAAAATAATCTCATCTCTTGCAAAGCACTAGCCAAAACTCTACCAAATTTTCCTACCAAAGTTCTAACCCGAAACCCTAAAACACATAGTCACCGATTCCACCTACACCACCATCATTCATCACCGATCCCATCACCTAGCCTAGCTGCTGCCGATCATCTTCCACCACACCAAGACGAAGCTCTCCAAGGTTTCTAAAGTGTGATCCATCCCTATGACTTGTGTTTTTAATTTCGGTTTAGTCACATATTGTTGTTATAAAAATACTTTGTTTCGTTTGGTATTGTATGATGAACATGGATTGCAATTTTTGTTGGAATTTATGTGATGACTTTTGCAATTTTTAATGCATTGATTTCGTATGTTTGATAACTAGAGCAGTGGTAGTAAAAGCATGTTTAGGATTTAATTTGGTTAGTAATCTAAGGGTGTTCCTTAACAAATCGAAACATTAGTTATGTTTAAAACAATTGTTGTTTGAAGCATGTAAATCTAGATGTTAGGTTTCATTTAACCTGAGTGGAACAAATAAAGATGAAACGTATGTTGCTTTGATTTGTGATACTCACCTAGGGTAATACCTTAGCTAAAACTTGCATGTTAAATAAGATGATTGACAACCTTGCTTGTTTACATGTCTTCGATTATAGACTTTTGTGCTTCAATGCTATGTCTTGTATAAGGTAGCATAACTTTTAGGATCACCATGCGAATAGCTCGATCTTAAACATTAGAAAAAGTCTCACAACTAGGTAAAAATCGGATCCCGTTCTAGTTGTAGGTCGAAACTAAGTTAGGTCATGAACATGCTAAATACTTGTTTCTTACTTTC
This sequence comes from Potentilla sterilis, assembly GCA_963682095.1. Taxonomy (NCBI): domain Eukaryota; kingdom Viridiplantae; phylum Streptophyta; class Magnoliopsida; order Rosales; family Rosaceae; genus Potentilla; species Potentilla sterilis. The sequence continues at coordinate 18,659,720 of OY821765.1, read as the reverse complement.
TTACATGCAAATCTTTGTGTTAAATTGTGTTTTGTGCTATGTGATGCGTGAGAGATGATGATCAAACTTGTATATAGTAGCCTAGGATTTATTTTCTGTTTTTAATACCGTGTCTAGCATTAGAAGGCAAAAGCTGCCGAACCATCATATTCCCCCATTGTGACGTTTTCTTGTATATATGTGAATATGTTTGTGTCTAACAATTTCATATCTCAGGTACCCTTAATCCCCGGCCTAGAACGATCCCTACTTGCTTATACTACTAACGATCATTTGTAGGGTTTATTATTGCATGCGAGCTTCGGCTCACGTTCAATTAATGGCGCCGTTGCCGGGGATTATAAAAGCTTGTTTTATGTTATTGTTGTGTATATATGATTGCTGGAATTTTTTGTTGTATATTTGTAAAGTTGTAAATTTTAATTTTATTTTTGGGATTTTGTAAAGTAGAAATATGCTTCGGCATGTAGAGTTTAAATTTCGAAAGTTGCATGATATAATGATGTATGTTGGTAATCACTTAGTTTAATTTCTAGGGAGTTGATAGTGTTGTGTATGTTTGAGTTTATTGTAGTTTCTAAAGTGTAACATGTAGGTGAAGCCACTTTTGTTGATCATAACCAAAACCCTTCATGTGAATGGTGCTATGTCGGAGGCCGTTTCTATGTAGATTGGGAAACGCGGGATACTTCCCCCCCACGCATATAAGCGTTTCTTCGGTAATAGTATTACTTCCATGAGGTTGAGGGCGGTTTTAATCAACACTTGTAGACTGCTAGGGATCCGTGTTTGTTTTACAAAGTATAGGGAAGTTATTATCATAGATATGGTTCTCAGGTTTGTTTAACTGGATCTCAAGGCCCATAGACTGATGTTCATTCTCGGTGAGTGAGTCGATAAGGGGTTCGCCCTCCGTGGTGTCCAACAACGAGTCCTGCCTGGTTCCTGTAGGGGGTTCGCCCTCCGTGATTGTAATGACCTTTGAAACGTAAAATCCGCACGACCTAGTCGACAGCTTGTGCCGAAGCATCACCTCACTTTAGACGCTAGAACATAACTTGACATATGTGGCCTATTTTCTTCAAAGAAAAAACATGTTGTGTGGTTCAAACTCTTGAGGTATATCGGGTTAAGCATGATACTACCGGGGGCTGTATCAGTCCATTGCACCGTTATCTCCTCTGCTTAGACTTAGCGATTACATGCTCATGAACTTTCCGATTTTTGATCTATTGATGCCGAGCCATACTTATATTTTGCCGAATGCCATTGTAATTTGCCGTGTGCTATATATGTGTTGCCGAGTATGGTTTTGTATGCTATTGTTGAAATTTGATGTGAAATCGCCAATGCCGTGGCTTGTAATGATGTATATTCTTGCTTTCTATTTCTTTACGATGTTCTAACTTGTTTAAATGTTGCAAATTTCAGAAATAGTGCATGTCCGAATCTAGTATTTGGACAAGAGATCTTCAAGGCCGTTTGCAACGTTTAGATCAAGAACTCGCTATTGCTCGTTTTGTGCCATTACCACCATCGTCACCAACCAGTTCAGTAGTGTCATCATCCTTGCCGAGTTCACCATCTGTGCCGTCAGTATCATCATCAGGGCCGAGTTCACCTTCATTTGTGTTATCGTCGTGTGATCTTCAGAATCCAGAATTTGAAGCCTTTGCTGAATTAGAAGAAGAAGAAGAGATCATGGCATCAATCAGATCACAGAATGGTCATGTTGCTGGAGCTGGAGTTGCTCCTTCTAATATTACTTATCCTCCCTTGGAAGCTGACAAGACTGGAGAGATTGAATTGAGGAGTGGATTCCTCCATAAGCTGAAATCATTTTATGGGATGCCGAGTGAGGACCCTAACAAGCATCTACAATGGTTTAACTTCACCACGGAGTCTATGTGTCCAAGAGGGACCGATTTGCAACACTTCAAAATGAAGGCATTTCCGTTTTCTTTAGAAGATCAAGCAAAGGAGTGGTTGTTTGAGGTGCCTAGTGGTCGCATCGTTTCGTGGAGTACTATGATAGATGAGTTTTTGCTCAAGTACTTTCCTGCTTCACGTATCACTGATCTGAGGAAGCAAATAACTAGTGTGAAGCAAGCCGGAGATGAGACTTTCTTCGACTACTACAAGAGGTTCAAGTCCCTAGTTTCTTTGTGTCCATCGCATGGCATTAGCGATGGACTCTTGTTGCAATATTTTTATGAGGGATTGCGCGTCATGGAGAGAGATTTTCTTGACTCGGCCGCGGGAGGTAGTTTTTTGGAGTTAAATGCCGGTGCAGCAAGAAGTTTATTGGAAGTTCGTGCCTTGAACAACCAACAATTTGGCATGGCACGAGGCAATGTGCAAAGGAATGAAAAAGTGCATGAGACGTCTTCAAGCTCAAAGTTAGAAGATAAAGTGGACAAGCTTACCGACTTGGTGAGTAATTTGATGAAGAAGCGTGCTAGTGTTTGCGGAATTTGCACCGAGGGACATGAGACCGAACAATGCCCTCAATTTGGAGTTAATGAGGGAGTAGAGGAGTGCAATGCAATTGGTTTTCAAGGAGGCCAACGATTTGGCAATTTCAATCCAAGGTTCAATGATCATCTGAACTTTCGATGGGCGAACAATGACAATGTGCTTAGGGCACCTATGCAACCAAGAGAGGGAGGAGCACCATTTGCACCGAGGCCACCATTTGTGCCTCGGCAACCTTATCAGCCGAACCAAGGAATATATGGGGCAGTGCCGAACCAAAACCAAGCCGTGCCTATCCAAGGCCAAGCCGCACCGAGCAACCCTAATTACGATGCTTTGCTTCAATCTTTGTCAAGTGCTACTCAAGCACTACTCGCGGGGCAACAAAATCATCAAAAGGACATTGGTGAGCTCAAGACTCAAATGGGGCAAGTTGTGGATTTTATGGGAAGATTTAATGAGCAAGGGAAGTTGCCGAGCAATACTATTCCCAATCCGAGGAACGAGCAAGCCAAAGTGATTCAAACTTGAAGTGGAAGAGAGTTGTTTCCTCCGACAAGTCCCAAGAAGAAGCGATTGACTTTCAAGGGCATTGGGGATGATGAGAGGGCTGCCGGACCTGACATTGCCGGCAACCATATTGAAGGACAAGGGGCTGCAACCGGCAACCATGCTGCAGCCGAGACCAACCACTCAGCCGGCCATGACACTGCCGGCAAAGGCAATGCTGCCGAGAAGAAGGATGGCGAGACACACATTGCCGGCAGCCATAATGGTGATGCCGAGAAGAACTTGAGTGCCGAGCAAGGGCATAGTGCCGGCAACAATAGTGCAAAGGACAAGGGGCTGCGCAATGAGCTTGAGTATGATCCCATAACATCAAAGAATGAGTTATTGCCGAGCCAAGCAAGCAAGGGAGGGGTGCCATCATCAAGCGTCCCATTCCCTTCACGCTTTGCTAGAACGAAGAAGGATAAATCCGATGAAGAGGTATTGGAGATTTTTCGGAAAGTGCAAGTCAACATCCCTTTGTTGGAATGCATTAAACAAGTGCCGAAGTATGCTAAGTTTTTGAAGGAGCTTTGTACGGCAAGGAGGCATACTAGGGAGACTCGTGTGGTGACTATGAGCGAGACGGTGTCGGCCGTTATTCAAAGAAAGTTGCCACCAAAGATGAAGGATCCGGGAAGCTTCAATGTGCCTTGTGTTATAGGCAATACACGATTTGAGGATGTTATGTTGGATTTGGGAGCATCGATCAATGTCATGCCACTCAATGTGTATCAAACGTTGAGTATAGGGCCTCTCAAGAAGGATAATGTCATCATTCAACTTGCGGATCGCTCAAGCAAATATCCGGAGGGCTATGTAGAGGATGTGTTGGTGCAAGTCAACCAATTGATTTTTCCCGCCGATTTTTATGTGGTTGAGATGGAAGATTCGCCGGTCAACAACACTCAATTGCTTTTAGGGCGACCATTCATGAGGACCGCGCGCACAAAGATAGATGTGTCCGAGGGCAACCTAACTATGGAGTTTGATGGTGAGGTGATAAAGTTCAATGTGTTTGATGCCATGAAATTCCCCAATGTTGATTTAAAGGAGGGTTGTGCCATTGATGTTTTGGAGGAGGTCGAGCAAGTTATGTCGACCTCGCTCGACGCATAGCAATTAGCGATTGAGCAAGGGGTCAGATTTGACAAGAGGGGAGAACGAATCGTGCAAGAAAACTAGAAAGAAGGGCCGGCCGAACCAAGAATTGCCGAGCAAGGTGCCACAGCCGAGCCATACATGGTGGTGCCGACCTTAGAGGAGGTTGTTGCCGAGCTAGAGGCTCGGCCCTATGCCAAGGTATTTGATTCGTTCTTGTCAATTCCAAGTGCCACAACAAAATTTCGACCAAGTGTGGAAGAGGCCCCAAAGTTAGAACTAAAAGAACTCCCTAGTCATTTGAAATATGCTTATCTTGGAGAAGGAGACACACTACCGGTTATTGTGTCTTCAATGCTTAGTGAGAAGCAAGAGGAGGATTTAATATGTGTGCTTAAGAAGTACAAGACCGCCATAGGTTGGACCTTAGCGGATATCAAGGGAATAAGCCCTACTACTTGTGTTCATCGTATCTTGTTAGAAGAAGGAGCTAAGCCGACAAAGGAAGCTCAACGTCGACTTCACCCTCCCATGATGAAAGTTATGAAAGAAGAAATCATCAAGTTACTTGATTGTGGGGTGATTTACCCAATTTCGGATAGTAAGTGGATATCTCCCGTGCAAGTAGTGCCGAAGAAGAGTGGTGTAACGTTTGTCAAGAATGAGAAGAATGAGCTTGTGCCACAAAGACTTGTAACCGGTCATCGGATGTGCATCGATTATAGGAAGCTCAACGCTACAACGAGGAAAGATCACATGCCTTTGCCGTTTATGGATCAAATGCTAGAGAGGTTAGCCGGCCATTCTTACTATTGTTTTCTTGATGGATATAGTGGTTACAATCAAATCATGATACACCCGGACGATCAAGAGAAGACCACTTTTACTTGTCCATTTGGCACGTTTGCTTATCGGCGGATGCCATTCGGACTTTGCAACGCACCCGGCACTTTTCAAAGATGTATGTATGCTATCTTCTCGGATTTTATTGAAGACATTATCGAAGTGTTTATGGATGATTTTAGTGTGTATGGAGGCACCTTCAATGCATGTTTGGGGAATTTGAAGAAGATACTTGAGAGGTGTGTAGAGACAAATCTTGTGCTCAATTGGGAGAAGTGTCACTTCATGGTCACGCAAGGCATTGTTCTAGGGCACATAATTTCGGCAAGAGGCTTAGAGGTTGACAAAGCCAAAGTGGAGCTAATACAAGCATTGCCGAGCCCTAGGTGTGTGAAAGATGTGAGAAGTTTTCTTGGCCATGCGGGGTTTTATCGACGATTCATCAAGGACTTCTCTTCAATTGCCAAGCCATTGAGCAACTTGTTACAAAAGGAGGTGACGTTTGAGTGGTCGGAAGCATGTGAGGATGCGTTTTGCCGTTTGAAGAGGTTGTTATGCTCGGCACCTATACTTGTATCCCCTAATTGGGACGAGCCATTTGAGTTGATGTGTGATGCTAGTGATTATGCACTTGGAGCGGTACTTGGACAACGAATTGAGAAGAAGCCATGTGTCATTTACTATGCTTCAAGGACTCTCAACGATGCTCAACTCAATTACACAACAACGGAGAAGGAACTCTTAGCGGTAATCTTTGCTTTGGAAAAATTTCGATCGTATCTTTTGAATTCCAAAGTTATTGTTTATAGTGATCATGCCGCTTTGAGATATCTTATGACAAAGAAGGATGCTAAGCCGAGGCTTATTCGATGGATTCTTCTACTTCAAGAGTTCGATATTGAGATTAAAGACAAGAAAGGAGTAGAGAATGTTGTGGCCGATCATTTGAGTAGACTTGTGCAAGAGGAGGATCGGCTGCCCCTATTAGAATCCTTTCCGGATGAGCAACTTTTTCGACTTGAAGTACTTGAGCCTTGGTATGCCAATATTGCAAATTTTCTAGCCACACGCTGATTCCCCAAAAAGCTGCCGAACCATCATATTCCCCCATTGTGACGTTTTCTTGTATATATATGTGAATATGTTTGTGTCTAACAATTTCATATCTCAGGTACCCTTAATCCCCGGCCTAAAACGATCCCTACTTGCTTATACTACTAACGATCATTTGTTGGGTTTATTATTGCATGCGAGCTTCGGCTCACGTTCACAAATCTCCGGATGCCAACTTGCAACCTCACCGCAGCACAGCACCCAGACAAGGACACCATGCCACCGAGACGTGTCAGACACGGGCATGGCGTGTCCGACTCGTATCCAAGAGCAAATATGGCGTATCCAATGGCGTATCCGAGACGTATCCGGCAAGACACTGACCTATAACATCACGTCTCGGATACGGACACATCGTATCCGATACCGGCACTTGTCTTGCACACACCTGCGTGACGCCCACGCCTACCGCTGTGCTTGCCTTGCTTACCGTTGCTGCAGAAGACCCTCACACACGCCAACTTCCTAAGCCTCGCATGTATCCGGAAGCTGCCTATCACCATGCGCGCAGCATGTGCGGGCAGCCATGACCCTGCAAAGAAGCTTCCTCGCACCAGCACATGCCAGCCTGCACGCGCGTGTGCCTATCACTCTACTGCCGAGAGTAAGCAGTTTTGCCGAGAGAGCTTCCGAGAAGATTCCAAGCAGCTTGTTGCCTTTCTTTGTGGCTGCAAGTGGATGCGATTAATCCTAAGGATGCAAGGACAAGCTGCAGACGTGTGAAGACCAAGAAAAAGTCAAAAGAATCACAAGCATGCCGAGGGAGACTAGGAAACCTAGCGGAAGAAGGAAAACTTGTTTTCGGGTGAACTAAGGAAGGCTGCAAGCAGATTTTGGGCTTTTAAATCCATCAAATAAATGGCTACCGATCCACTCAAGGAGTCCATAAAGAGTTGCAGCCGGTCCAAGAAGAAAATGCACGGAAGGAAAGAAGAAGTCTTGGCCGGCAAGTTTCCTAAACCAACTCGGTTTAGGTTTTGCATTCCTTGTTGTGATCGATTTGTCCCTAGGGTTTCTGCCGATTTTCCCCTATATATAAAGGCTTAATTTCTACAGAAAAATCATAACATCTCAATCACAAGTACTAGCCAAAAGCTCTACCAAGTCTCACAAACACCAAACACCAAATACTTAGCCAAAACCTACACCACCACCATCCGAAATTCCATTCCTTCATTCTGCTTTTCTGCCGTGCAGCCGAGCAGCCTCTCCACCACGATTTGAAAGTCTTCAAGGTTTCTAAAGTGTGATCCACTCCCTCTATGGCTTATGTATTTATTCATGTTTGTGTTGTTTGTAAGAACTTGTTTCGATTCTTGGTTTTTGTTAAACTTTTGTATAAACTCGGTTTGATGTTTATATAATGGTTTTTGCGATTTTAACTTGTGGAATATGTATGTTGAATAATTAGGACAGTAGGTATATGATGCATGTTTAAGAACTTAATTCGATTAGTAATCTAAGGTGAGGGCATTAAATCGATACACTAGTTTTGTTTAAAGCTTTTGTTGTTTAAAGCTGGAGTTTGTTGTAATTCTAAGTGCTAGGTTTCATAAGCTGGAGTAATTTGATTGTGTTATACTCGTAGTTTTCTTAAATCACTTTGCTCGCCTAGAGTTAATAACCTTAGAACTTGCAAGATAATAAGAAGATTGACAACCTTACTTGTTTGCTTGTCTTCGATTTGTGATTCATGTGCTTAAATGTTAAATGTGTAAAACTGGTTAGCATAACCTTAGGATTATACTCGTAGTTAATCTTAAAAACTTAAGTAATCAAACGATTAGATGACCTCGTAGGCTCTAATTGGGATCGAAATTGATTTAAGTCTAAATAGCATCAATACTTGTTCCTTACTTTCTTGCATGCAAGTCTATATATTAAAGAGTATTTTGTGTGAATTGCTTGATGTGAAAGATGATGATCACTCGTACATATTAGAATTAGGATTTATTTTCGTGTTTAGTCTAGGGCAGCCCTATGGCTGCCGATCCTATTCTCTCCCCCAAAGTGACGATTTCATGTATATATTTGTGAATATTTTGTGCTAACATTCTCATGTTTCAGGTACCCTTAATCCCCGACTAGAACGATCCTTACTTATTCTATACTACTAACGATTATAGGGTTTATCATTATTTGAGTCGCTTTGGCGATCGATCAGCTCATAAAATTTTGTTGCAGGGGATAGAGGGCATGAGCATTCCGAAGAGATTTATGAAGCACTAGACATATATATAACAAGAATAGTGGAAGCTGACTACTCAGCCAAATGTTTCATTAGTGTTGCATGATATAGCTGACTAAATTGTCAAGACTTATTGCCAATACAGTTTACATGAGTCCTAATATACTCAACTTATCAAATTATAGGAAAATGTAACAAATACTCTGATTAGTCCAAACAGACGCAAGGAGAACATAACAATAGAAGAGATACTCAAGGTCATTTTAACAAACAGCTGCTAACTATTTATGCCTATAACCACATGCTCCTCTTAGCTTAATATATCGCAAGAAAAAATATAATAACTTGGTAAAAGCTACAGCTCCATCACTCAAAGTATCAAAGAACCAAAGTGATAATGTTTATTTTCTAAGATAGAAATCAGATTAAGAGGATGGAGGTTGATGCTTGGATAAATCAACTATAGATAATGAGATAAAGTCAGGAGAAAAAGAGGGAGGAAAACAGTGGACTGAAAAGGAGGAGATATCTTTTAATACAGATAGTGAGAGATATCCATCACCAGTTCTGACTTCCTCAACTAGCACAGGCACTTCTCTCGCCAGGAAGTAACACAAAAAGCAACTTGACCGATGTATTCTTCTGCTTAAAAACTCTTTATGCAGAACATTCATTAAAAAACGGAGAACTCTTTATTCTTAAACGCCCATTCAATATATTTAATTTAGAAGTAAAACCTAATTATTATCAGAAACAGGTATTTCAAAAGCTATTAGGACAACATGCTTTCTGCTTATTAGCACAATTTGGAATCATAAAGTTCCTTTATCGTTTCGAAATAAGATTAAACAGGATTGAAATACAGACTTGCACTTGAAGCCTATGGCTGTGCCTTAGCCTCCTCCCGCATCCCTGCTTTTACGCATATTTCATGGCAGCAACCTGAATAAGATGATAAACGAATATGAGGACTCTATAAGAAAGCAAATTAACACCAAGTCGTTGAGATTGTCTGATATGAAGAAAGCAAGTTACAATTTAAATACCAAGTCACAGGTATCCTGCAACGCTGTCACTCTACTCTAGATGAGTTGTTAACAAGTATAAGACAGTTAAAGCTAAAGATGTCAAAACAGTAGTTAATATGAGAGAATTCTGAAAACACAAGTCCAAGAGAATCAAACAAGGATTTGTGTAATGACGTAAAGTATAGAAAAGCAAATGTAAAGTACCAGTAAGAACAACAATGGGGAGAAGATTCCTAAGCCTTCTGATTGCCAACACACCCTTCTTATGCGACTTGAATCGTCTCAGAGATGGGTCCGGTGCCAACAGCTAAACACACCACTTTGCTGTAAGCACAGATTCAAAAGAGAGAGAGAGAGAGAGAGAGACTCACAGCTTGCTCGCGAGGCCCAGGTGCGACGTGCAAGCGGCGGCGCGTGAGGGAAAGTGAATTGTCGTTGGTCGTCTGGTGAAAGCAATAGCCAAAAGGATTAGAGTCCGAGAGAGAGAGAGACAGATTCAAAACGACGGCGTATTACCTGACGGAAATGTGAAGCCAGGGAACTTGTGAGCAGGAAGGCCATGATACTCTCGATAGCTCTGCTCTGATCGACTTGAAAAACCAACCCCCAACAAAGACTTGCGCTTCTATATTTATATATATATATATATATATGTTGTAGGAAGGTTATTTTCGTAACTTAATAGATGTGTCATGACCTAATTAAACTAGTATAGTTGATTCTGTATTAGATAAGGAATCCCTGATTTATCGGGATAGTCATTGTAATGCCTATATAAAGGCCTCTCTATCAATCAATAAACATACAGTTCTCTCTATTAGAAAAACCCTAATAACTTTTTCCTCCTCCTCCATCCCTTTTGGGGACTATGCCAAGGCTCAGGTCCTCATGTATTTGAGGCGCCATATCCACCCGACTCTGAAGCGACAATATTTGTCGGTAAAAGATCCCAAAATTTTATAGGACACGCTCCAGCAGCGATTTAACAATATCCATGACATGCTTCTTCCAGAGCTCACCCTTAAATGGGAACAAATCCGTTTCTCGGATTATGACAAAGTAGACAAATACAATCAGGATATGATTAGTCTACAGGCGGATCTTGGCACAGTTGACGTCATCAAAACCGATAAAGATCTTTTGGAGAAGACATTTAACACATTCCCCATGCCCTACGATGTCCTCGGACATCAGTATAAGATCTCAGTTGATGAAGACAGAATCAGATCATTCGCTGACCTTATGGCAATATTGGCTAAAAAAGAACGTCATTCTGAGATTAGGCTCAATAGTAACCAGAGACCTGCTGGTACAAAGCCAATTCCAACATCACAGGCTCATTATGGGAAGGTTTCAAAGCAGAAAAATAAAGGCCGCCATACCCCGTACAATCCAGTACGTGGAAGAAATCAGAATGCTGGAAATAATGTGACACGACGCTCCAACACTTGGAGGCGAGAAGGTGGCGAATACGCACCACCTTCAGGGGGAGGCCGGACTGGCCACGGACCCCGTCTAGGTCCAGTCCCAAATCCTCCTAGACCTCATAGCAATAACCGGAATGCTCAATTTGCTCCGTGCTACAAGTGTGGTTCCTCCAAACACTACCATCGCGATTGTCGAGCTAGTAAGGAGATGTTAAATACCTACAAGAAATACAAGAAGTTTCTGTCCGAAGAAAGCAATTATGCTGAGGACGAGATGATTGAAGCAAATTATGCTCATCATGTGGATTCTCCAAAGGCGCAACCACAAACTCTTGATGTCCCGAATTTTGACTAGCCTATGGCTTTTCTAGTTTATCAAGTATTGTAATGGCATTCGCCATTGTAATGACATTCGCCATTATAATGGCGCTCGCCATGTTTTTATGACTCTAGTTAGTCTGTTTATTTTGGAATTAGAAGTTGATGTATTCAAGTTGACACTTAATAAAATTTCTCTGTTTTCCCATACTTGTGAGAAATTTTATGTTTTTATGCAATCAGGTTCGTGTATTAACAACTCATGTGGTTCTTGTGAAGCCACATTTGGATCACATAGGCTCTATATTTTGGACTTATAATCTCACCTACGCTCAATCCCTTAATAATAATAAAAAAGGGGGTGGCGAACGGGCCGCCATCGGCTCATTAAGGTGAAGTAGGCTCGGCATCCGCCACACTCTGGTGCCATGACACCATGTGTCTTTGACATCCACAGCTTCGGCTAGTGTGCAGCCCGAGAGGTGTTTTCACACCGATCCTAGGAGGCTAGACCTCATTTTATTCCAGTTACCAAAGTGTTCAACACCACAATGTGCGAAACCTCGGTTTCGTTTTGGTTTCTGATGATGATTGCTTGGTTATGTAACATTTAACCTTGCACTTTCCGACTTTAGTCGACGTTATAATGTCCAAATGCCATGTGATACACTCGATGGGATTCTCATCCCCTTTCTTTCTCTATCCTACAACGTAGTGATTAGACTGTGTCCCGCGAGAAACTAACCCAAGTTTTCATCTCTTTGTAGATGTCTCGTGGTGAAGTTGAGTGTCTAGCTGATAGTGGAACTACCCACACTATTCTAAGGAATAGGCAGTTGTTTACGGATTTAATACCGTATCGCTCATCTATGACAACATTGATAGGTACCTCGCCGGTTGTCAAAGGGCGAAGATCCGCTGAATTTATGTTACCAAATGGTACTGTTATCAATGTCATTGATGCTCTCTATGCGCCGAGAACAAATCAAACCCTGTTGAGTTTTAAGGATATCCGTGCCAACGGTTATCACTTGGATACCTATGCTGAGAATAGTGAAGAATACTTATGCATTACTTCTCAAGAACACGGCCACCGCCGTATCTTAGAGAAGATGCCGTGCATTGAAGACAATGGTTTATATCTCACTACAGCCCATGTCTTCGAATCATATGCTATCACTGACAATTTTTGTGACACTAATGATTATAAGCTTTGGCATGCTCGACTAGGCTACCCTGGCCGTGATATGATGATCCGGATTCTAAAGAACTCTCATGGACATCCATTTTTAAAGTCGAAAAAGAGATTGGAAGAACCTCTTACCGCGACCCAACATCGTGATGTACGCAGGAGCCAAGCTCCCCGCCAGACTGTGGCCTTAAAGCCACACTCGCCACCGCCCCTCCCTTCACAGGGTTTCGGGGCCGCGCACCTGGCGGATGAGGATGTGGCCTTTACGCCGCACGTCGTGCCGTCCCACCGTTCACAAGGACATGGGGCGTCACCACATGTGTCATCTTATGCCACAACGGCAATTTCCTATGCTCATCGCTCATTTTGTAAATTACGTGCTCGCCCTTCATTCGCCAACGCTTCAACTGATAATATACCATTCTTACATCGAATCCAAGGTGATATTTGTGGACCAATCAAACCAGAATGCGGCCCATTTAAGTGTTTTATGGTGCTGGTTGATGCATCGACGCGTTGGTCACACGTCGCGTTGTTGTCCACAAGAAATGCTGCATTCGCCAAGCTTTTAGCTCAAATCATCAAGTTAAGGGTTAACCACCCTGATCATCCTATCAAATCTATTAGGATGGATAATGCTGGCGAGTTTACCTCCAAAGCATTTGATGATTATTGTATGTCCATTGAGATTGAAGTCGAACACCTTGTTCCTCATGTTCATTCTCAAAACGGCCTTGCAGAAGCCACCATTCAGCGACTCCAGCTAGTGGCTAGGGCATTGGTTATGTGAACCAATTTTCCAGTTTCTGCTTGGGGATATGCAATACTGCATGCAGCGATGCTTATTCGTTTTCGACCCATTGCCAACAATGCGTTTAGTACCTACCAGATGGTAACTGGTTTTGAACCCAATCTATCGCACTTACGTACTTTCGGTTGTGCAGTTTATGTGCCAATTACGCCTCCTTTGCGTATCAAAATGGGTCCACAATGACGTTTAGGCATCTATGTTGTCTATGATTCGCCAACGATAATCCGCTACTTAGAACCAACCACTGATGATCTATTTACTGCGCGATTCGCAGATTGTCACTTTGAAGAGACACACTTCCCGCCGTTAGGGAGAGATAGGAATGCACTCATTCCGAATGAACGTCAGGAATTGACATGGTGTGCCCCCAACGATTTGTCTCTTCATGATCCTCGCACTGCTCAAAGTGAGCTTGAAGTGCAACACATTATCGATCTTCAGAAAGTCGCGGATTCGATGCCCGACGCTTTCACTGATATTGCGAAAGTGACAAGATCACACGTACCTGTTGCAAACATACCGGCAAGGTTGGAGGTCCCGAATTATGCGACCGGTTCAGCCGCCCTAAGACCTAGTGCCGTCGGCATATCCTCAAGTGAGGGTGACGCCGGCGACGGCGCCATCGTACGCCGTGGCGTCGCTGTTGTTGAATCGGATCGCAACGGTGTCCTGATGGACTTTGAAAGGATAGCAGCTTTGGCCTCGGCTCCCACCAGAAAGAGGGGGAAACCGAAGAATTCTCGAGATAAAAACCCTCGAAAGAAGCGAGCGAAGGCACAAAATCCGCTCATCATCGACGATGCGAATCCATCGCATGAGATTGTCTCTAACTATAATTATGTCCATGAGTCAACTGAATCTTTTCTGTGGGATGACATAGAACCAATGTTGACTCCAGAGAACAAAGAAATCTCGCTCAGTTTGAATAACGCGTGTCTCTTAGTGGATAGAGCCTCCACACACGTCGATGATATATATGCTTATTCCGTCGCACAAGAGATCATCCATGACGACGAAGTTGAACCACGCTCAGTGACTGAATGTCAACAAAGAGCAGATTGGCCGAAGTGGAAAGAAGCAATACAGGCAGAACTTGACTCATTAGACAAAAGGCAAGTCTTTGGATCTGTTGAATTGATCCCTAAAGGCGTTAAACCTGTCGGACATAAGTGGGTCTTTGTTCGTAAGCGCAATGAGAAGCATGAGATCTTGCGATATAAGGCAAGACTTGTGGCGCAAGGCTTCTCGCAGCGTCCTGGTATTGACTACGAGGAGACGTATTCTCCCGTAATGGACATCATTACTTTCCGCTACTTGATCAGTTTAGTAGTGTCCAAAAAACTGAGTATGCAACTGATGGATGTAGTTACAGCGTATCTATATGGGGATCTAGATACCAATATCTACATGAGAGTTCCTGAAGGAATTCATGTGCCCGAATCAAAAGACTCTAAACCTCGGAGTGCTTATGCAGTTAAGCTGCAACGTTCACTGTATGGACTTAAACAATCCGGAAGGATGTGGTACAATCGCCTACGTGAATACTTGATTCGGAGGGGTTACAAGAACGATGAATTATGCCCATGCGTGTTCATTAGAAAGACCGACTCTGGATTTGCTATTGTAGTTGTCTATGTTGATGACATGAATGTCATTGCTATTGTAGCAGAAGATGCTCAGGCGTTTCAACATGGATACATGTACGCCGTTGTCTACTCCCATGATCGTTCGTAGTTTGGATGTAAGCAAGGATCCATTCCGTCCCAAAGAGGATGAAGAAGAGATTCTTAGTGCTGAGTACCCATACTTGAGTGCGATTGGGGCACTTTTGTATTTGGCACAATGCACTAGACTAGACATTGCTTTCACTGTGAACTTACTGGCTAGATTTAGCTCAGCGCCTACGCATCGTCATTGGAACGGTATCAAACATTTATTTCGTTACTTGAAAGGTTCCATTGACTTGGGACTGTTCTATCCTTTCAGCACAAAGAGAGAAGATTCCGCCGATCACCCTCCTCACACCAACGTTTCCGGCTGCCTCGATAGTACCATCGTACGCTGTGGTATTGCCACTGGCGCTAGTAACGTGGCGGATGATGATGGCGAAGCGTCCGGCCATTCAAATATGCCCTTCTCTGGACGTCTCCCTTACTCAAAGACTCCCAACAACGTGTTAGTTGGTTTCGCGGATGCTGGGTATTTCTCTGATCCACATCGTGCTCGTTCCCAAACTGGTTATGTTTTGACCATGGGAAATACAGCGATATCTTGGAGATCAACTAAGCAAACTTTGGTTGCTACTTCATCGAATCACGCAGAGATCATTGCCCTCCATGAGTCTGTTAGAGAATGTGTCTGGCTAAGATCAGTTATTCGCCACATTCGTGATTCGTGTGGATTAGTGTCTGCCACTGATAAACCTACGTGTATCTATGAAGATAATGCTGCCTGCATTGAGCAGATGAAGTTGGGTTTTATCAAAGGTGATAACACTAAGCATATATCGCCCAAGTTCTTTTACAATGTGCAACAACAGGAATTCCTGAACATCCAAGTTAATCAAGTGAGTTCAGAGGCAAATGCTGCAGATTTGTTTACCAAGTCTTTGGGAAAATCTATGCATGTGAAGCATGTGAAGAGCCTAGGCATGCGCCATATATCAGAGCTCTAAGTTTGTTAGACATCAGGGGGAGTCTACATCACATGTTATTCGCAAGTGTAGTGTTGGTGTGTTGTGCTCTTTTCCCTTCGTCCATGCATTTTATTTTTTGCCCAAGAAGTTTTTGTTTTGCTGGCAATGTTTTAGTGAGGCAACATGGTAAACACCATGAAGACATTAGACACTCGCCACAAGGGGGAGTGTTGTAGGAAGGCTATTTCCGTAACTTCCTGGATGTGTCTTGACTTAATTAGACTAGTATAGTTGATTCTGTATTAGATAAGAAATCCCTGATTTATCGGGATACTCATTGTAATGCCTATATAAATGTCTCTCTATCAATCAATAAACATACAGTTCTCCCTATTATCTTTTCTCCTTGAACAATCTCTTCATTTTAAGTGCAACACTGTGTTAACGTGAAATTAACGCTTCATTTTTTTTAACCGTCACATTTTCACATTATTTGAATTGAACGTAACGTATAAATTATTTTTGTAAATTTTTATTTAATTTAGTGATCGTTAAGGTATCGAAACTGTATTAAATCAATAAACAAATTAAATATGTCAAATCTGAACTATGTAAATTACCCTAAACAAAACTCAAAAAATCATCAAATTGGATGAAATTTTGAAGATATGATCTATATATTAGGTTCTAACATCACAACGGTGGAGATGTGAAAATATGATCGAAAAGTGAGTAAAAAAAAAAAAAATTCTCACGTTAAGTTTAAAGCGAAACTTCACTGGATATAAACTGTTTATCGAAATGCAAACTAAATACACCCCTTAGAGCATCTCAACTTTCGCTAGGAAAATGAGCTCAAATGGGTTTGAGAGCAGCATGTTAAGACTTTTTCATATACACTCGAGGCAGTTCTTGCACCAGCTCCTATCATTGGTCTTTGTTAAGTTGAATCAAAGACACTTCATATCAAACAGTAGAGATGGGACATAATCACACATTTATTAACATATATTCTACATACTTAACGTAAATGCTAGTAAAGTTTGTACATTCTAGTTAAAATTTAACAAAAGTTTCAACAATGAGTCTAATCAGCTATGCCTTAACCCCTGCTACATACCATACATGGTTGCATGACACATTTCAGAGATTTCAAATTAATAATATTAATAATTTACGAACAACCAATAATTAAAGTCAAGCTGTCAAAATTTCTTGAAATTAATGGGATTTCGTGGAACCACCTATAAGATCTCTCTCGTATAGAATCCTGCTGTGTATTTACATAAGCTACTGATTACAATTACACCCAATAGTCTCATTCAGATGGAACCCTAACCTATCGTAATCCTGATTATACTAGCTTGCCCTATACTAATGTTCCATATCAGTACCAACTGTAAACACCAGCCCTAAGGCAGCAGCCTCATCTTCTAGATTAACCAGAGTGGCGCTTTGATCTTCTACGTTTCCCGAGAAGTTTCAGCATGTTGTTAGTGACATCAGGTGGGGAGTTGTCATCTTCATCACGACTGTGGTCTGAGGTGTGAGTCAACCAGGCCAGTGCTTCTATGGCAGCATCCCTTTCGGCAAGCTGCTTATTTTTCTTAGGCTTCCCAACAAATTGCATGCCCTTGAACTCCACAAGTGCTCTGAACTCATTTGTCTTGAGGTGCTTTGTTTTGTATTTTGGAGGTGAATGTCCTGCTCTCATCAGTAGAGTTTGTAGCAAACTCTTAGGATTGGTTCCATCTCTTGTGAATCTGCTGTTATCACCAGATTCCTTTGGCTTTCTGTTTTCACGGCCAAACACAAATCTTCCTTCACTTTGATCTCCAGATACAAGCTCTTGAACAGCAAGCATGAGATACTTTCCTTCCTTGTGGATGTCGAGGCTTGGATCTTGAAGCTGCATCATCATATATAAATGGAATATCACTCAGCAGACCTAGAATCAATTCATTTTTCTGTTGCACTAGATCAAAACAACTTTTTACAAAATTCAGGATATGCTGGGAAGACACATAATACTGGAACTGTGGGAACATGGAAATCAGTAAACGGTAGTTCAAAGGATAGCATTGCATATACTTTAATTGAACTAATATATTGACGTGTATGAATCCAGTACTAAAGGCCAAAAGCACCAAACTTGGCAAGGCAAAGGTAGGCTTTCCTATGTCTTAACTCTTGAACAAACATGTCTAATACATTAGTCCCATACGCATAATGATGCACACAAAGCTAGACTTTCCTATTTCCTAGTCATCTTGAACTGAAAGAAAAGACATTTCAAAGCTCATAAAAAAATTGCAGACTACTGTTTCAAAAATTTTGTAGTGACAAACTATAGAAAAGAATCAAAGATATTAAGCAGATGGAAAGAAATTCTGACAAAAGACCCAATTCATATATGTTTAAGCTTGCTAGTTCACGAAGTGCAAAGCTATAGAGAAATAGCAGGTTCTATAACTAAACTTGGTCAGAGTAACAAACCCAGAAACAACTACCTTGACCCTCAATATATTGATCGATATACTTCTACGAATGCAAGATTTTAGGGAGAAAATGAGTAACGAATCGGGATGGGTTGCAGATGATGCATGAGGTCTTCTTTTCAATAAGTGCATTGAGCTCTTCTTTTGAATAAATGCATAGAGCTCTTTTTTTTTAACTAAATTCACCTTCTTTTGAATAAGTGCACTCAGCTCTTCTTTAAGCTTCAAGTAGCAGTCCATCAAACTAGGATCCATGAAGAAGTCAATATAGCCATCCAACATTTTCAAATGCCCAGCCTAAGAGCGGAAAAACAAACAAACAAACAAACAAACAAACAAACAAAAGGAATATAATAAGAAAAAGGGAAGATATGGATCACAAAATCACAAGCAAATTCCCTGGGATGAATGTCATTAAAAAACAAACCTGGATCCCATGGTTCAGGGCACCACCAAAAAGGATCAAAATGGAATCAGAGACACCAGTAGAATCACGTATGAAAACAGTGTTGACCTTTACTTTTTCACCAAAAACCAGCCAAGGGTAGGGAATTGTTTGGTAACGTGCATTTACAGAATTCTGAAATTGAGACCATAGAATTGATTACTTGGAAGCTTGAAGGTGTTAGAAAGAGGCATAAGTCTACATATAACCTTTTTATCACCTTTTATCTAGAAATTAATTTGTAACTCCTTTCCCTTTTTGGTTAAAATTCTTATAGAACACAAATAGTTACTAAAGACAAAAGAAAGTTACTAAAAAAGAAAACCTGGGGTGTGGATAGTAAGATAGGGAATGTGAAATTCACTCCCCATTATTATTTGCAATAATTGCTTATATGTATTTATACTAGCTTGGCAAGATTCCAATGTAATAGAATACAATGTTTGAATGAGTTCCAATTTATCTGTAGATTATTGAAAACCAGATTTGAGCAACTTACAGCATATAGTAAAACCTGGCCATCATCCATAGTTTTGAAAGACATGGATGTCTCTCGGTGCTGCAGATATGGTGTGATAAATTTGTCAGAATACTGAGACCTAAGAGCTGAAAGGAAGTTTTCAAGTAGAGAAATCACACCACTACAGATGCTATGCCAGGGAAGAGTCCAGAACAAATGATTGCACGGACCAATGACTGATTGTGACTTAGTTTGTTGTTAATGCTTGCATCCGCATCCACCAAGCCAGCGTCTCTTAAGATGTAGCTAAATTGTTTCCGAAGAGAATGAATAGCTTGAAGTGTTTGGGCAGAGAGAAAATTTCTCCAGCAGTACTCATATGCTGATCCTTCTCTTTCTGCATCTTTCCATCCTTCATATGCACGAACAAGAGCCATATGATCACTGTAATCTTTTGCAGAGAATCTAGATTTTGCTGTACCTGCTAACTGAATTGTAAAGACGCAGAGTTAGACTGTAGCTCACTTAGGTAAACACTTCTAGCCATGCCAAGGAGGAAACTTTAAATGCACAAGCAGCTTATCATATGGAATTATGCACTCACATCTTTTTTGTCTTGAGGCAAAAGGAATGGATCCCGAACACTTAGCCCAGACACTATTGTAAGAACTGGATCAAAGCAATGAAATACGGCACCCATAATCAGCATTTTCCCTAGTTTGGGATCCACCGGAAGAATTGACAAATATTTTCCTGTAAAGAAAGAAAAAGAGGAGAATTGAAAATTTGAGTCATTAGAGATTGATAATTGAATCTAATTACACGTGACATAATACAACTTCATTCAGGACACAGACTAACCAAGATTTGTCAAATTTTCATTCTCATCCAATGCACCAATCAACTTAAGAAAGCCAATAGCATTTTGAACCTGTCATAGATAACATTGTCAATCAAGTAAAAAAACTGAAATATACCCAAGTAAGAAAATGAAAACGAACAGGGGTGTATGAACTGTAAAAGTTAAAATGCCAAGTTTTATTTATTGACTCAATCGAAAAGTAAATCGTATAGAACGGCTTCGTGAAAAATAATAAAATTGATTGCATTTGGGACCAGAAGACTTCAGAAGTATAAGGCCTGTTAAATTTTTCCCCCTTTTACTAACAACTGAAACAACTATATAAAGAAGGTGGACTCTCAGTCGACATTCACATAAAGAACCTACAAAACCTCAGGAGACTAATACACAGATTTGAAGGAAAATACCCAATGCAAGCCTCACTTTAATATTGCAAGTCAAGTTAGCATAATAAAGCTAGACATAATCCATTATTTCGTCAAAAAAAAATTGATGTAATACATACATATATGTATTATATGATGTGTACATACTAACAAAGAAGACAATCCACGTAATAAACTCCCTTAAACTACTAAAACCAACGGGAGAACTACTAAGGAAAAATACAAATAGTTCAATCCCCGTTTTTAACAAGATACAGCAATGTCACCTATAAACAAGCATTAATGAAATACATGATAATAAAACAGAGAATATTACAAAAATTTCAAATTAAGGCAGTATTCATCTTATGTATGACAAAGGGTCCAGTTTACTTTTGTGTCTGTCAGTTCACTATGCGCCTAGCCGTCTACTGTACCTAAATTCTCCCATCAAGCAAAAGGGACCACATTGTGGGTTTCCAAGAATAGAATATCTCAACACAACAGAGTGACAGAAATCTGGGATATGCATAATTTTGAATAATGATCCTGCATTCTTCTCTCAAATCCTATTTTGGTCATTCATTACATCAACAATACGCTAATCATTCAAGACATTAATATTCGGCATCAAAAAGAAACTTAAAACAATGCGATCAAGAAACAGCACTTACAGCAAGTGGTTCAGGAGGTTGCAAGGCAGCTGACAAGAATTCTCCTATACTACCAACCTGCAAACTTTTGATTTGCAAGCAGAGAGAATTCAAAGGAGTCCTTAGAAGTTCAGGAAGTTGGTATTCAGCAAAAGCATGATACACACATTTGGGGTAAAGGTGGTAGCACTCACCTGGCTGCACCCGGCCCGCCCTTCCCCTTCTCTGCAATTAAGTAAATACAGCACGACATAAGTAATTCCTTTTCATACTCTAACATATAAGAAAAAGAATATGTGAAATAGAAGAAGTATAGGGGATAATAATAACACTCTTAAGCAGGACAGAGGGTATTAATGCCTATTCATCAATATCACTCAATGCCTAACAAAATACGTTAAATTAAGGCTAAGCAAATACAAAATACGTGAAATTAAGGCTAAGCAAATACAAAATACATTTCACACACAAGGTACATACATAACAAAGATCACATTCAATTTGAAGTCATTTCACACACAAGGTACATACACAACAAAGATCACATTCAATTTGAAGCTATGTGATTATGCAATGACCTTAGCAGAAAACTTTATATGGAAAAGAAGAAAAAAAAAAAAAACAAACAAACAAAAAAGAGATACAAAAGAAGTAGCGAAGTATGGTGCAACGACTTACTTGCCGAGCAGATGCTTGGGATATCCAAGAAGGTAGTAAACAAGGTGTATTATTCAAAGCATCATATGTGGTCTCTTTTGCTTTTCCACAATCCACCACAAAAACTACGTCATTGATTGTAATGCTTGCTTCTGCCATATTAGTAGCAAGAACTATTTTACGCACATTAGGAGGTGGTCTCCCAAAAATGAGGTTCTGCAGGAAAAAGAAAGTTGATAAGCAGTAAATTTTTACTTTTCTTAATAAGAAATAGCATATCATTGATAAACTATAAAAGGGCATCTCAAACCCTATATCCATGTCAAAAATAACTTTTGGTCATCTCCAACGTTAAAAAGGGAAGTCAAAAGACATAATAAATGAACAGTGGAAGACTATACTGGGAGGCAGGGCCTGCACATTCTACATTTGCAGCTTATAGCAGAGATGTAATCATTGCTATCATACAAAACAGTTCTAATAGAATAAATTGGAGATTACTTTCCCACCAGTCTTTGGATACCCAGTTAAGTGCTCCAATAGATATCCACAACTCAGATATAAATGACAGAACAAATGGTGGAACAAATTTGTTCCTTATCGAAGGATGGGACATAAATGGCCCCAGAAGGAATAGCAGCCAGGTGATGACTTCGAGTTGTGCATTAAATATGGGTGGGATGGAGAAAATGATGAAGGGGGGCTCCTTGGTGGTGAGTTGTGTGTTGTAACGGCACTCCACTAGTAGTCATAAATCTATTGCCAGGATTAAAGAAATTGGAAACGGAAAGACTTGATAATATCTAATTTAATGTCGGATAAAGAAACATAGAACTAAGATTGACTGCTGCAGTCAATCCTCGACACAAACTAGACGGTTGATATTTAACCTATATTTATTCAAAAATGTATAGAAAAAATAAATATATATTTGATGATTATACATTATTATTGGATTATTCAAAACCTAGTCGGTTTTGATTATTAATTAATACTAGCACTTAGAATGACCGTAGAGAAAATAATCTGAAATCATTGTTGGACAAGAAACTCTTATTTATACATTATGAATCGAGCAAAGAGATTTTTTAAAAAAAAATTTTTGTTTTGTTTATTTTCCAATAACAAAACTCTTGTGCTAATAAAAACGAGAGAGTACACAGCAGCAGACAAGAACCACGATGAAGATACCTCACAGATCATCAGAACTTCAGACATCAAACAAATTTAAGAAAAGCAAGCAAAGCACCTAATATGTGAAAACCTTAATTCCAATACATTAGTGAGCTGATCCAAGATGGAGTCCCTGAATCAGATGTGAATAATGTCCAACGGAAACTGGGTCCATTCTGTATCATTTTATGATACTGTTTTTTGTTTTACAAATCCTAAAACAGGTGTATTTCGCATTCGGTGCATTAGAATTGAAAAATAGGAGAAACAAGTTTTTGGAAACAATCTCGGGATTATGAATAAATATGGGAAACAGCTTTTTGACCTTTCTATTTTTTTCCATAACCAATTCCCACCGCGCAATGGAAGAAATTGATTTATTAGATCTGCAAACTATTATACTCTCTGTCGGTCTCTCTCTCTCTCTCCCACCACTTTCATTTGGACTTCTCCTCTCTTGTCATGCTTTCATCTATTTAATTTGGTTCTTTTTCCCCATATTTTCAATCAATTGAACCTTGTAGAATATCATGATCAGTAGAAGAATGAAGGATTTTGTTTATCCCTGTGTCATATCTAAGTTCTATGGTGACTTTGGGTGAAAGCTTCTGTATTTTCTACTTCAATATAATTATTTGGACTATCTCATGCATGGGATGGGAGGAATTAACAATCATGGGACATCTGATAAAAATTTCTCTTATAAATAAAGATTCAAGAGCTTTCAACTTCAGATGATATATTTTCAAAACAATCTTGAAGAAATTGGTTTGATCTCCTCCAAAATTCCCTATTTCTTTCTTGATCATAGCAACCAACAGAAGATTGTAGAAACAATATAGTGGATCTTCATGATTTCTGCTGAATACTGGGATTGATATTTTCTCTTCGAAGAAATAGAAAAAGGGATTTCCCAGACTGTATATCCTGAGCGCTAGATATGTTCTAATATTTCAAAACTTTGTACCGAACATGTATTTTAGATCTTAAAACTTGTAGTTTGATTCTATGTTTTCATTCTGCAATTTGATATCACAAATACAATTTTGTAAAACATTACCGAACAGGCCCTAAAATACTCAGAAATCAGAATTCTGAGTTTTCTATTCTTTTTATGTCGTATTTAATCATTCTAACATCATCAGAACTCTTTTACACCAAGTAACAGCTAAATATGTGCAGGCAAAGAATTATTTTTAATAACTTTTTCATTTTCAAGGTTAATACCATGATATCCTTAAGATTAATGAGTTAATGCTGATGTAAATAAAGATATTGAAATACACTGACCTGTTCAGACGTGGCCATTGACCCATGACATGTTATAAGCAAAACCCTGTTAGGATCACCTAAAAGAGGATGGGCTTTGAGTTGATCCCTCAAACAGCTGATATCCTCCCACCCAGTCATGAATACCAAGACAGCACCTGGTCGTTCCTTCCGACATATATGACATAAAACTGCTTCGATAAGATTAAATCCTATGCAATCAGCTGTCCAACATGATAATGAATCACGGGCTCTGGGGCTATAATTCTCAAAGCTTGATTTACTAAGAGCATCCTGTGTAAAAGTCACAAAATAGGTGAGACCAAACCAGCTTTTGCATAGCATCAAAATTACATATGCAGCCTTTTCTTTTCTCACATCAGTCGCAATATGTTGCAGAATAGAAAGATGACATTGGAACTTTGAGTTTGTTCTGTTTACCTTAACAATGTATGCGACAAAATGAAAGAGTAAGTAATAGAAGATATCAATGATGACAAAAACTTTAGCAAATTCTTGTTCGTGTATGCAGCTTTTTTCTAGCATCCACATGTCTTAGTAAGCTCAGTACTACAAACATTGCTGTATCTGAAACTTAAAATGAAAAACAAACTTATATAAATATCAATTACTGCTAATTCCAAAATGAAATCGTCCCATGATCTTCCACACTAACTCCGCATATTCATTGGGCTCAGTGTGCCAGTGCATTAGTAATGATAGTCATATTTCTATTTGTAAGAAACGTACAAGAATAATAATCAAATAAGATACCAGAATCAAAGGCACAAATTGACAATCTATGTCTATACTAGGGTTCATCTGCCAATCCCCAGTATAATCCTAATATATTCTGCTTCATTCAAATGACCAAAAAGCAGCCAACAACAAGCAACTACCCTATGATTTTAGCTTTTCTTTCACAAAACCTAAAGAAGGCGCTCAACGGCTCAGAACATATAAAAAAGCCTTCTCTTTTAAACTTGACCACCAGTGTTGACCCTCTGAAGAGCCACCAATCAAGCCAAAACTATTTAACTTTTGGAGGGAAAGAAGAAGGTAGAAATGGGAACGTTAGATAAAAATGAACATCCACAAACACAGTAAACACAATAAAGAAGTTATTTAATTCTTTGACTTTATACAAATTATTCCCAGCTCAATTGACTCAATCTCAAAGTATATTCAACTCCTCACGACCAAAGAAATTCCCATCCTTTTGCAGCCACACGCTCCACATAAAAGCCAACACTCCAGATGTACAAAGAGTAACCACCTTGTTTTCCCCACCCAAAAATTACATATAGAGAGTTGCAATTTTGGGAATAAGCCCAGACCACCAACAAACGCCTCCAATAATCAAGACCATCTTTAATAATTTAAAAAACACGACCCACATTCCACCCCTCTTTTATGCAAAATTACACCAACAGAGGTGAAATTGAGGTCCTCACTTTTGACATGAGTAGATTTCAACGAATCACCAATCAAAGGAGTAGCAGCACCTCAGTGAGATAACCAGCCTCTCAAATCAAAATTAAGCCATTTTCTTTCAGTAATGACAATTTTCGTTTTGAAAATTTTCAAGAGCTTACCTCACCTTCTCATTCATTTTCTGAACAAGATGGCAACTAATTCAGTAATCCTTCTTCACCACTCATAAGGAAATCTATTTCCAATTTCTATAAAACACTAGCTACCCTAATTGGGATTCTAAAGATCAGACAAAGTAAGAATTCTACTCAAGACTGACAGCATGAGGACCTCCTCCACATACAAAGACAATCTTTCCTCCCATTCGACCTTCTCACACTCTAATCAGATTCCCAAAAAGATATTGTTCAAGACAATGCAGAAAGGAATGTCAACGTGAGCAATAAAAGAGAATGCACATAGAAGAAAAAGAAAAGAAATAAGAAAAAGTGGCAAGCAGTTAACACAGAACTTAATGATCAATGAAATTCCACAAGAATTTCCAATGGCGCTAACGAAAATCAAC
The DNA here is from genome assembly GCA_963682095.1 of Potentilla sterilis. Taxonomy (NCBI): domain Eukaryota; kingdom Viridiplantae; phylum Streptophyta; class Magnoliopsida; order Rosales; family Rosaceae; genus Potentilla; species Potentilla sterilis. The sequence continues at coordinate 18,633,659 of OY821765.1, read as the reverse complement.
CTACAAGAACTACGTTCATTTGCAAGTGTTCAAACCAGTATAATTTTCAGCAAACTCATGATACTTCCAAAATAGCATCATACCTCAACTAGAGTGGTGATCTGGTTTTTCCTTTTCCGAGGCGTTAATTGCTTCTGCGTTTTCCACAGTTTGTCTTGGCCATAGTCATCAATTTGATTGAAAGAAGTCAGCTTATACCCAGTCATTTCCAGTACATCTTCCAAAAAGTGTGCTCTCACCGGATATGTGAAACCCTGAATAGCATACAAATAAACTGTTCAGAAAATTGAAAAGCTTCCATGACAAAAAAATTACATTTATTGATAGAATAGTAAAAGGAATATAACCATAATAAATGGTACAATATAGAACCCAAACTATATCCCAAACTGTAGAAAACCTCTAGCAATAAATGACTTTCATATCAACTTCGAGGTTGCCTTAGTTATCAAGATACAGCACACTTGTCATACTTATTGATAAATAGTTATCACTCTACTGCCTTTTTTTATTTTTAGAATAACCAACCAAATTTGTTAACTTTAATTCATATGGCTCATACAATCTTCAGACATAACAGACTACTGAATAAAATCATTAAAATAAAAAAAATTAGATTAGAAAAATAAAAAAGTAAATAAAAACTTAAATGTAACAAACCGGAATGTGAATTGTTGGTGCTCCTCCAAAAAAATTTGAAAACAGCTCTGCATTCAGAGTGGCACTCATCAAAACTAATCTTATATCTCGACGGCGTGGAAGCAGATCTTTCAATACAATCAACAAGAAGTCTGCAACAAAAAGTTATGAAAAGTGTAAAGTAAAATTATGATGCGGTTTTTCAGCAGAATGAAACATTTAAATAGACAAATAAGGAAGTGCACCTTCATTCATGCCTCGTTCATGAATTTCATCGACAAAAACATGTGTTATACCACTCAAGTTCCGATCACTCAACAGCCGGCGAAGTAGAATACCACTGGTACAGAAAAGGAGATGGGTGTTTTTCCCTTTCATTCCCTCTAATCGTACTTTATAGCCCACCTACAAAAATAAATATGTTGTGTTAGAGCAGAAAAATATAGAAGTTTTCAATTAAGCAAGTCCGCATCTTTTTTTTTTCTTTTCCTTTTACGTATACAGAAGCATAGTGCTTGTGTGTGCTTGCATCTATGTATAGGGTGACAAGGCTTACTGTTTCACCAAGAGATTCTCCCCTCTCTGCAGACACTCTTTCAGCAACAGACATAGCAGATATTCTTCGAGGTTGTGTGCAGATAATGTTACAGAATGCTCCACGGCCAGATTCTATCTCTGACTCCAGTATATATTGAGGAAGCTGAGTGGTCTTTCCACATCCAGTCTCCCCAGATATCACTACTACCTATCAACATAAAAGATTTGTAGGAATGATACTGGACATATACAACACATAAGATGGTACAGAAGATACAAGAATAAAGAGTAAAGAAATGGTCTCTCTTTTGTGCAGTAGATAGTTGCAGGCTTGCAGCCTTTGTGGCCTATGTGGCCTTCATTGCTTACACAAGTTAGGGAAATTCCATTTAAAATGAATTTATCCAGATAGGGTCAGAGTTCTGATTTCATAGAAGTGTATCTTAATATTCATGTTTTAATGTTGAATATACAATAATATAACAAAAGAACACAATCATGATCTTCTATGCTACCTTTACACCGGTTTTTTAAAGATATTTCTTTATTTAAAAAGCAAAAGACTTACATAAACAATAATAAAATAAAATACAAAAATTTGCTAATGTTAGTACTGGAACTCCTACGTATGCTCATGGGATGAATTGCATTTCATTTTTCAACACTGGTGCCTGACTGTAGTATAAATTTCATACATATCATTCCCAATAACATATAAAGTCGCTGCAAAATTTTTAAGTGAAGAAAAAAGCTGCTACTATTCAGTGGTAAATAACAAGATCTCAGGGATCATTTTAATTCATTTATGAGCAGTATAAGCACCAAGTTTGTGCCTCAAACTAAGTCATAAGATAGAAATAGAGGAATGCTCAAACAAATGGTTTGATGATGATGATGAAGCTGCAGGTCCGATGTTAAACCTGATTCAGTGCAATTGCTTGCAGCAACCTCCGATTCTCCTTGAAAGATGGTAATGATTTCCTGAATTCTAGCATCTTTCTACCTTCAGGTGATTCCTTTTAACAAAACAACATAGTTGTAAAGAAGGCAGAAACATTAGCATAATATTAAGTTTACTTTCTATTTTATCACAGATTTACTTGATACCTAAAGGGGGAGGTGGTTATTAGAATCAAGTTTGAATATATCAATTTTTGTAACCAAAACAATCCTTACGTAATTTCAGTATCTCGAAATTATTGCAATTAAAATGATTATTTTAATAGAGGTATTTTAGTAGTTGAACTAATTTAATTATGATTTCATATGGTAAATAAACAATATCAATTCCATTTCTTGACTAATTTCACATAGTAAGTAAACAATATAGAGCTAGCTGGAGCTCCTTTAAAAAAACTTTTTCAAAATTTCAGTAACGACATTAGCTATACTTGTTGTACCTATTGTCTAGAGGGATATCAGGTAACACCATCTATGCCAATTCTAGGCAGCAGGGGTAGCTTATGGAGCAGGACACATTTAACATGGCTTAAAAAAAAGGTAATCATGCACTCATGATTATAGAAACAGTAGGGTTTCTCACTATAATTATTATTTTTTTAATTCCTTTGTTTGAATTAAAAACCAAGGAAAAAAAATTAATGATACAACAAAACAAAAAACAAAAAAAAAAAACATTGCAGCAACATTTTTGGATTGGGTTAATATAGGGAAAAGGCAGAAGCAACAGAAACACACCTGCCAAGCTCTTTGCATATTACGCATTCGTAAACTCCTACGCTGAAGAACCTTCTCCATTACCGACCCATCAAGAAAAGAATCAGTATTCTCATCATGCTTTTCTTTTTCAACCTGATCAAGGTGCTCACTGTCACCTGAATTTTCTGATCCCTTCCGGGAACTTAGCAGGACACGATCAAGGTGTTCTTGCAGGAAACCCTCTACCCTCCTTTGCAAGCCAAGAGGAATAACCACCTGGACAAAATGGAGCAAGAAACAACATTATCTCATACAGCACTTCCAAACAAAATGTGCAAAAGGACAATAACTACCTCTCTTTGTGGGCGCTTATCATCCAAATCAGGCCGGTAGTTTGGAAGAGGAACCTTGCTGGCAACCACCACTTTGCCATATATTTCACTAACAGTAAGAATGCAGTTGTATGAGTGAATGATTCATCAAGGAAACAGAAAAGCAAAGAATTTTATAAAAATAAATAAATAAATAAATAAATAGATGTTTGGATAATTGATACCTGAAAAGTCCCATCCTTTTGGCGAGATTAGATATCTGCTCATAGTCTCTTCTATCTCTTTTATCTCTGGAAACAATCTCTTGGTCCTTGTCACTGCGCAACAGCAGGCCCAGTTTCCATTTCCACTCGTCAATGTTGGCAACTGAAGATGAAGCCTACAAAATCAACAACAATCAAACAAAAGCTTCACGTTTCAATCCTAGACATTTGAATAGAAAAAAGAAGAAGCAGTGACCTACCTTTTGGTTTTCGAAATCGCACTCATACTCGTCGTCCGAGAACTGCTCTGCAGTGTAGCCAGAAAAGCTGCGTTTCGAAATAAGAAATCCTCCATTCGAAATCGGAGAAGATGAGGGAAATGAGTGGAGAAAAACACACAATCTGAGGTGGCGAGAACGGAAACAAGTAATGTTGGAGGAGAAGGCTACTGATTTGAGAAGCAGAGATACCGCCGCTCTCGAATTGTGCATCGTCTCTCATTCTTAAGACATGCCCACCACTCCACCTTATTGTGTTTCACTACTTCACTTCACTTCACTTGTTTGTCTATCAAACTTGGGATTGCACTTCTCGGTTGGGTTGGGTTGGGTTGGGCCGCGAGGAAGCAGAAAATATTTCAGATCTTTGTTTTTTTTTTTATTCGATCAGTGTACTGAAAAGGGAGGTTTTTTTCTCTTCGGGTCTCTTGTAGTTTTTATATAGGGTGTATGAAGGTTTAGCCCGTCTATTAATTTGTCAGAAATAGGAATTATCGTGGGAGGTTGTGAGTTCGACTCAAGAAAAACTCATTATAATATTTAAATTGTATATTTGATCAAAAATAAAAATTAGTCATTGTATATTCTCTTTTGTCAATTATATATCCTTGTTATGTCGGTATGTATTTACAGCGTGTTAGAGAGTAGAAATTCTACAAATATATATATATATATATATATATATATATATATATAACTTATAAGTGAGAATAATATTCAATTGTACCGAGATCTTTTGTGATTAAAATCTAACACCTAAATGAGTAGTTAAGTTGGAACAATATCGCTATAATGGATTCAAGGGCCACGTACACTTGCTACTATTTAATTTTAAGGAACAAAGAGTCTTTAGGAGGAAAACGATAAAACAATGCTTTAGAGATTCTCCCCTTTTTAGTGATATAGAACTTGGACTAATTAGTTCACACTCCTCGCACCATATTGACGCAAATATTCAAGGCGGTGGCAGCCACATCATTGGGTTTTAAACGAGTAGTGGCTAGTTTTTTGTGGTCTAAACGAGATTCTTTCTTTATTTGAGAAGTCAGGTGGCAATTTCCGGCCAGCATGGCAAATGGACAATTTTCAAGTAGTTATTGATGATTGTTCTCTTAGGGCATCTCCAATGGGGAAGTCATAATGGGGTCTTATACATATTATAAGACTTCATTTGAATACTATTCATATAAGACTTCAACCATCTCAAATGGTAGGGTTTTAACTAAAAGTCTTAAATTTATATATTCGATTTTTCTTTATTTTATGTTGTAATTAATAATAATTTATATTTGTAAAATATTCTTGTACATGATAAATAAATATAATATTACTTTGAAGAAAAAAAAATTGAATTTTGTACCCCGTATGCATTATCCACAATCGGACATGATTTCGATTGACGTGTGTCGGTGGATAGGATTTGAAATTAAATTTTACATAGATATTATAGCTTATCACAAATCGGACAAGATTTTGGTAGACATGTGTCAATTTCTAATTCGTTGTCGAGATTTCGTTATCTACCACGTGTCAATTTCTATCTTCCGAGATCATGTTTATCTTCTATAAAAACCGAGTCGTTCACTCCTTCATATCTCACCAATTCACAAGCACTCCTCCTCCCACAAATAAATTGTGGTTTCTAAGTTATTGTTTCATACTTTGAGTTTTATTTTTCGACATGAATAGATTTTGGAAATTACTGAAGAAGGAGGAAGCAGAAGATGTTCCAAAAAGGCAACAACAAGCCCTCTTGATGTCTGCGGCAGCCCACCAAGTGGAGATGATGGAAGAAGATGAAGCCTCACAATGGGGCGGTTCTTCGAAAAGGCAGCAGTACATACAAAGGGATCGGGAAATCATGGATCAGCGCTTGAAAGCTCTATATTTCACTGAACCGTATAGGTTTAACGACAACAGCTTTCGAAGGCGCTTCTATATGCGACCTCATCTCTTTGACAAGATGATGTGTATCGTGGCCAACTACGACCTGTACATAATATGGATGCCACCGGCAGACTCAACCTTTCCACTAAACAGAAGCTAACATGCGCTATGAGGATACTCGTGTACGGTCTACCAGCTGACTTGACCGATGAGTTCCTTGATATTGCTAAATTCACTGCTCTTGAAGTGTTGGATCATTTTACATGAGCTATATGGGTTGTATACCGCAAAGACTATCTTCGCAAACCAACTGTGGCAGATCTACAAAGATTGACAGACAAACCTGCAGATCGCGGATTTCTAGGTATGTTGGGTAGTCTTAACTGTATGCATTGGGAATGGAAAAATTGCCCAACTGCCTATGCCGGGCAATTTCAAGGTTACAAGGGAAAACTTACAATTATCTTAAAGGCAGTGGCTTCGTATAAAACTTGAATTTGGCATGCATATTTCAGACTTCTAGGTTCCCTCAACGATCTCAATGTCCTGAGAAGGTTGTCATTGTTCGATAAGGTATGCAGAGGTGAAGCTCCTCAGGTGGAGTTTAAAGTGGGCAACAGTACATACCATCAATGTTATTATTTGGTGGACGGCATCTACCCTAATTGGGCAACTCTTGACAAAGCCATAAAAAAAAAATCTTACCACTCCAGCGACGAGACACTTTACAAGGATGCAAGAGACGTTCAAGAAAGATGTGGAGAGAGCATTTGGTATTCTTCAAGCGCATTTTGCAATTGTGAGAGGTCCAGCTCGTTTATGGAGTAGGGAAAGCCTACAATACATCATGATGACGTGCATTATTTTACACAACATAATAGTAGAAGATGAGCGCAACGAAGATGAGCAATAAGAATTTGACTTAGACGACATCCCGACTTGTCCAAGAAGAGCTGTTATGTATGATAAACCGAGTTATGATCATGAGGTGGAGCGTGATCCCCAACAAATGCATGCATTTGTACGTGCTCGTTACAACAAGATTCGATGTCCAATGTGTTAGGTCAATATTTACGTAGTAATTGTTGCCTTATTCTTATTTTTTTGCTATATCATTTTGTGTTTTATCTATTTTTTATTACGTTTCCTATTCATGCTAGGCAAATGAGCTAACGATCAGAAAAGAGTCAAAAGGGTAGATTTAACACATATTGAAGAAATCGGGTGAAGAATCGAAACCAAAGGAGCAAAACCGGAAAATACACTAAAAGACGAATTTGACTGGTCAACGTTAGTCAACGGGCAGAATTTCGGTCAAACTCCGGGGGTTGGAAAATGGTGATGGCTGATTTTCAATAAGTGAAGGAGCATTAGAGGGAAAAAGACTTGTTGATTCAAATTCAAATGAGAAGAAGACAAGTGAAAGGGACATCTTTGACTTTGTCTCCTTTGATGTTGACATTTTCCCCTTGTCCTGGCCAAATTCCTAGAGTGTCCTTGCCTTTTCCTTCTCTACCAAAATATCTTTGAAGTTTTTGGTCATTTAATAAGAGCTAGATCCACAATTTGTGCTTCCATCTTTGTCCATAACATCTAGCCTTTCATTTCCTTACATCTCCACCATCCATTAACCATTTTAGGCCTATTTATACCCCCCATATTTCATTTGGACGAATTTGAGCTCTCTCTCTCCCCTCATTTACTCTTTATTTTTCATAGCTCTTCATCTTTTAGTTTGTTTAATTAGCATAATTTAGCCCTTGTGTAGAAAGAGGGGTGTAGCATCTTTGGTTGATAACCAAAACCAAAGATTCTACACCCCTTGATCAATCACACTTGTGGGTAGAGCCATGAAGCCTTGTTCTTAGTCTTTTCTTTGTGTACGTAGAGTTTTATAGTATTTTGGGTTTGAGAAAACTGAAAATACTATACTTTGAAACTTCACACCCTCTTTGTATACATCTAGGAAGCTCATGGGTATTGTGGTTCTTTCTCACTTTCTCTTTGCTTTCATGGTGTACTACTTTTGTAAGGCTTTTATGTATATGTCCATGTGTGTGAGTAGTTGATTTGAGCAAATAATGTAATTTCCTTAAATTTGATGATTGATGCATGTTTGAATCTATGAGTTCCTACTCTTTATGCTTACTAAATGTGTTAGCTAACTTTGTCACCTAGAAAGCATGTTTAGGTAAGTAATTAATCGGAACATGAAATTGACAACTTCTTGATTCCGTGAGCATGAATAGCCTTTAGGTGGTGGCTTAGTATTTCTTACGGGAAGTATTAAGTTGCTTGGATTTCTTACTTTGATAATGCGTGTGTCGTGAGTTTAATTGCGCCAAGGAGGCGTTAGGCTTGCGGTACATAGCCCACGTGTATTATAAGGTAATATAATTGGGATTAACGTTGTGTGATTTAACTTGGCTCCAAAAGGCTTTGTTAAATTGCATGATTAGTTAGTTTCTTAGTAGTTTAACCAAAACACTAGGGGGATATTTGTCAACCATGTTTCCACATTAATTATGGGTTACATTTGTGCATAAGTCTCTATTCTTCAATTGATCTAGTCTCTACACTTGTTAATTTAGTTTGTTTTATGTTTATGTTAGTTTTAATTTAGTTAAAATCAACCAAGCCGATTCACTACGACTTGTTAATACTATCTCCATGTGAATTGTAAAAATGTAGATGCATGTGTTTTCTAGGTTTTATTTTGCGGTAATCTAGTTAGGGTATAGTTACTCAATCCCTTGGGTACGATACTCTTACTTTTTTCCCCTATACTAAAATTTGACCTCATATTCTTGGGAGTACGAATCATCACAAATTTGCACATAATATTAGTTAGGTGATGCGACCAACAAGTTTTTGGAGCCGTTGCCGGGGATTTAGGTAACACTCAATCCCTATTAGGTTGCCGTGGGACTAGAGAACTCATTTCTTGCTTATCTTTGTTTGGTTTTCTTTGTTTGATAGTTTGTTGTGTTGTTTTATTTTTGAAATTTCTATAAGTACTTTGGGTAAGTGAGTTTCTAAATTTTGGTGAGGAAAAGATAAAAGAAAGTGCAAATTGAAAATGGATATTGTTCTTGCCAAGTTACTACTTAATTACTACTTGTGTAATTTCACTTTTTAGTTGGTTAAAATTTGTATATACTTTGTACATTAATTATTTAGTTATTTTTCTTTCGAATTAGAGGTTGATTGGAACTTGTAAATTCTAGAGTAAAAGGATTAGAGATTTTATCCTTGTACCGTCGAGTTTATTCACTCTTCATAACTAGGCGCATCCGATTGAGTTTACTCAAGAGGAGTTACCGAAAAGTTGAGTGTTAGACAACACCCAAGGATTGAATGCCTCTTCTATTTCACTAAGTAAATTGGATTGGATTCTTGTAAAGTAAATTTATCTCTCTTCGCAACTAGGCGCACCTTAGTAGGATTATGATATCTAGGTAAGTTGGCTAAGAATTTCATCCCAGGTGTTATGCCGTGTATTAAGTGAGCCTCGCTCTACTAAAGTCGCACCTACACTTACCTGGTCATAATTCAAAAAGAGTTACCGAAATGAAGAGCGTGAAGCTAGCGAATTAATTGGAACCACGCCAATTTAGAGCTCCTTATCCTCTTTGCTTCTGTAATTACAAATTTTGATTGGTTTCTAATTTATGGACCTTGTTAATATCTTTAAATTAAAACCCTGTTTGGCGGACTCTAACAGAAAGAAGAAATAAGGAGATGAGCTTTAAAATTGTGGAGCATGGGCTGAAGGTAAGGGAGTGTGGTAAAAGCCCAAGTGTGAGGTGCGTTTGGTTCTATATACATGGAGCTTAATGGATGACAAGGCCAAATGGGGCCTTGTGAGCTTATCACCATCGACAATATGCATTATGGAGCTAAACCGATGGTCGTCAAAGAGTTTGCATTTTCTAATCCCTCACTTTTATTTTCCTAAGCATGAATAGTTGTGTTTGTGTTTTCAAGTTAATAAACTTGTGACATTGAGTGTTAGATAGTCATTTCACCCTTGGTCAATGGATAAAACACAAAAGATTTAGCTTTTATTAAAAGGATTATCCTGTAATAACCTGATTTTTATTACTAATTACTTGTAAATTTCTCGTAATTAATGGAAGGAGGTTTTATGAGATTTGGCATTTTGTATGCTTGTAATTAGTCGTTGCACGACTTCAGAAGTGATTTCGAGAATTCTAATTTGAAAATCGTTTAAGTTTCATTGGGTCAATAGTTGACTTTTTGATTCGTTGTGTTTTTTGAAAAGTTTCATTCACGAAAGTCGTAGAGCTCGACGATACGAGTTCGTAGATACGTGGCACACGTGAAACGGACGTCGTATGAAGAAGTTACGATCTGTCGAAGTTATTTCCAAAATCAGAAATTGCTATAAATTGAAGGGAATTTTCGGGTAAAAGTCAAACTTTCCGAAAATATCAGAAAAATTTCAGAAAAAAAATCGCAATTTACTGTTCATCGTCTCCAACTTGAATCCGAAACTTCTTCCGCGTCGATCTCCCTCATCCGGCCACCTCTTGAGGTGTGTGACCTGTCAAAATGTTCAGCACGACGTCCTCTTCCGTTTGAGCTAAGTATCGACACCGGAGAGTGGCTGTGCACGGTGTAGCAAGCGGAGGAAGCCACTGCCGCCGCGCACGGCGGAGCTACAGCCGCATCCGGCGGAACCAGGGTTCGAGCCACCCACCAATCGGTTCGTCTCCTCGTTGCGCTCCTCTTGGTGTAGGTGGTTGTCACCGTTTCAAGCCGTAGCAACCGGATCGGGAAACGTCTCCGATCGGTTCGACCCGACCCGTTTCCAACAGTCGACCCGGTCCGGCCCAGCACGTGTCGACCCGGCCTAGCCCAACAGTCGACCCGGCCCGGCCCAACATTGACCGTTGACTTACGTTGACCGTCAGCGTTGACTTACATTGACCGTCAGCGTTGACCGTTGACCGGCACTGTGCAGTCCGATCCGAACGCCGTTTCGGCCCGAATCGACCCGTTTCCTCCTCAGACCGACTCGGAACAGATATTTACCATTTTTTGTGAATTAAGGTGAGTAAATCTCACTGTATTCGTATTTAATACTAGTTATTTTATAGTAATAGATCGTTAAATGTAAATTGTTTTATGAAACGAAATATTTGTTTTTGAATTAAATGAACTTGATCGACTACGGTTCATTAGTAAGTAAAATGATTTTATTATAAAAAAAAATGAGTTTTAAAGTATTTTACGATCAATGACTATAGTTGGTATTAGCGGACTATTCCTGAGTGAATGTCTACGTATATATATATTTACGTGATATATATATTGTGAGTGTGCTTTTTGGTTAATTTATCTCGTTACGAAATTGTCATAATTGAGTATGTGTGTTGTGTTACGTGTGTTTGGGTTGGTATGGACACCAACGGCCAATGAGAGATCTTTCCTGTGTTTGATGGAGATTTCTCATGTGTGGCAACTAGGATCCACCCTGTGTTTAATGGGGGATTCCTATGGCAAATATATAGGGAACCAAGCCTTTGGCCGGGTGATTGGTTACGATCAGTTACATCTCTAATCTGTCTGCCTTTGTGTGAGTTTCCTGGGAATGACAGAGGTCATTTACCCTGAGTTTGAGTTTTTTGATTTATTGTGGTTGTTTTGGGAAGTGTGTTTTCCTTGTGGTTTCTTTATTTATTTTTATTTTTTTTATCCTGAACTTTATTGTTTTACTCACACGAGCTTTTAAGCTTATCGGGTTTGTTGTTTACAACCCGGTGCACCATTTGATGGTGTAGGGGTTAGACCTGCAGGTGAGGACCAGCAGCCAGAGGGAGGCTCCTGAGTCACGCGACTAGTAGGTGTGATCTAGTGGCCTAGCTTGTTTTTGTTTTTGGGTTAGAGAGTGTTAACGTGAGACTCTATTTTTACATCTATGTTTTCATTGGTGTATTATTTTGAGTTTTTAGAGCCACGCACTTAAACTCTGTTGTTGTACAAAGTTATTTGTTTAATAACTTTATGTATTTGAGTTTATTTGTGAATTTTCACATGGTCGAATTTGAATTCTTCTTATCCGAAATTCGGGGTGTCATAATATTGTCCATTGCACATTGGGACAATGTGCGATTTAGGTGTGAGGTGTAAGGCTAAGTCATTTCATTCCTTATTCCTTTTCTTTATTTTATTTTTCTTATGTTAGTTAAAAAAAAATTAAAAAAATCGTAAAAATTGAAAAATTTTGAAAAAAATTGCAAAAAATAAGTATATAAGTGGTTGCTTGCTTGGTCTTAATTGGAAACAAACTACGACCAGACTTATGTCTAATTGGATAGATTTATTTTGAGCATGTTTAGCGATTGAAGATTAATGTTTTGTTAATAGGAGAATTTGGCGTTTTGTTCTTACATGCATTAAAGTCATATTGCCTATGTCATTTTAGATGGATTCATTTGGGAAAGATGACACTACTACAAAAAACTCAATACACAACGGTGAATCACCGTTGTGTGAGTTCGGAAAAACCATTGTATATCTCGAGCTTGTGTGATGAAACGTCCGACAAGTCACTTTTAATTTCTGTTGTACAACTTATATGTCATGCCATGACTGGCTTGGTATTCGCTGCACTAACATATCTAGTTCATACAACAGAATATACATACTTTTATGTTGTGTGAGTTTCAATGTCGGAGGGAATTCTGCCGCCAAGATTTTCATTAATCATACAACATAAAATGTGTCTCAGAGTTGTGTGACAAAATCTGGAAAAATGTTTTTCAGAATATGAAAAATGTGTACCATCATACAACACAATTTATTTACTTTAGGTTGTGTGAAACAGTTCAGTGATTCACACAACATGTAACTTTCAAAGTGTTGTCTGATTTGTGTTGTGTATTGAGTTTTTTGTAGTAGCATGAGGATCAAATTTGTTGAAACTATCTATGCCTAATTATGTGAGCTTTTGGACCTATTAGAGTACATACAAGTTTCACTTACACTAGTTTTTTCATTGTGTGATCAATTCATTGTGCATGTAATTTAGAACTTGCTTCAAATCTTTTAAGACTTTATATCAAAAACATGAGTTGTTATTGGGGAAGACCAAGGCAATAGGTATCCACCATGGCCAAATAGCTTTTGTCCTTATAATGAAATCAATTAGTAAGCCAATTTGAGCATTTGTAATTATGTGTTAGCCTTTTCATTTCTTCACCACCACAAATGTCTACCATTTTAAACCAAAACACTTTTTCCTACCCTCTCTAAGCCAAGTGGTAAGCAATGTGAGTCCTATTTTAGTTTGGTGCTTGTAAATGGATTTGCGGAGCAAACAAATAAGTGTGAGGTGGGTAGAATATTTTTGTGTGTAGCCAAGAAAAGAAAAAGGTGACTCTAAAAACATGTCATAATATCAAAAAAATTATTCAAAGTTAATATGGATTAGGGTCACCAAAGAAAAGAAAAAAAAATGAAAAAAAATAATAGAAAAAGTGTTATTTGTGTGCGCGGAAAGAGAAAAAGGAAAAAGGAAAGAAAAAAGAAAAATACAAAAAAGAGTGTGAGAATAAATATTTTTAATTTAGTGGTTTTGATGAGTTTGTGGAAAAAGAGAGTTATTAAGCACCTAGAGGGAAAAAAAGAGCCTTATAGGATGTCAACAAGAGAATTGCTTACTAGGTGGCTTAGAATTTGTGATTCCCTTTCCCTTCATTTTTTGAACCCCCACCTTAAGCCCCATTACAACCTTAATAAAAGACCTTGTGATCCAAGAGAACTTGTGCAATGATCATGTGGAGAAAATATTGAAGAGCAAGCCTATGGAAAGCATGTCAATTGAATTGCATTTGAGTGTAAACACTAGCCATTTAAGCATTTGAGTGAAAATAGTGAGTAATATCCATGTGAGTTTGATAGTTAAACAAATGTGGTCAATGTTAATCTTATATGAATCATTTTAAGGTGCATACATGGCATATTTATACACATTATTGAGCATGACTTTCCAAAGCCACCTATTAGTCTTGCATTTCGAAAATTTGGTTTCTAAACATGCTCAATTGAGATTATTCCATGAAGTAATGAATCTCTATGGGAAGTTGTTGTCCTCAAGGATGCAAGTGAACCTTTTGTTTATTTGTGCTTGTTTAGTTTATGTTTTGCTTGAGGACAAGCAAAGTTTAAGTGTGAGATAGTTTGTTAGGTTAATATTTACCTAGTAATTGTTGCATTATTCTTATTCTTTTGCTATATCGATCCTTTTGTGTTTTATCTATTTCTTATTACGTTTCTTACCTATTTATGCTAGGAAAATGGGCTAAGGATTGAAAAAGAGTCAAAATGGTGGATTTAGTACATATTGAAGAAATCGGGTGAAAAATCAAAGCCAAATGAGAAAAATCAGAAAATACACTAATGATGAATGCCTAAGCATGCACACAATAATAAACCCTACAAAAAATCGTTAGTAGTATAAGCAAGTAGGGATCGTTCTAGCCGGGGATTAAGGATACCTGAGGTATAAGAATGTTAGAATAAAAACACACACACATATGCACATAACGTCACACTTATATACATATATACATATATACACACAAAATCATTGCGGGAAAAGGGATATGGTTCAGCAGCAACAAGGCTGCCTCAAAATTCCTAGACACGAAAATTAAACCTAAACCTACTATGAACAAGTGATGATCATCTTTCACACCAAGCAATTCACACAAAACACTCTTTAACATATAGACTCGTATGTAAAAAAGTAAGGAACAAGTATCAACATGTTTATATTCAATTTTAGTTCCAACTACAACCTAGTTGTAAGACTTCTCAAGTTTTAAGACCGAACTTTTGGTTATGGGCCCTAAAGTTATGTTAATCCTTTTGAGACTTAACAATTGTGCGCAATAGTCTAAATTGGAGACAAGTAAAACAAGTAAGGTCGTCAATCTTCTTATTTTAACATGCAAGTATCTAAAGTATTAAACCCTAAGTGAGCAACACAAAACAAAGCAACCTTTTGAGTATAGCAAGTTCGTAATTACTCTAGCCGATTAAACCTAGTAGCTAAATCAATATTCAAGACAAAACTAAGTACCGATTTTCATGCCCAATCTTTAGATACTAACCAATTTCAAACCTAAACATGCAAGACACCTACTATCCTAATTATCCAACATACAAAAATACTACAAGTTAAAGATTACAATTTGTCATACAAAATTCGCATGCATTCGAAGTTCATAAATAAAGAGTAAAACCAAATTCAACAACCATAAAAACATAAAATCTTCATAGACAAAGTATTGTAAAATTATAGAACAATAAATAAGCCATGAGAAGATGGAGCACGCCTTGCAGAAACCTCCAAAGAAATTCGGCAAGGGTGTGGGACGGATCTACATGGTGGTGGTGGTTTGGCTAAACTATTTTATGTATAGGATTTATGGTGAGGCTTTGGAAGAGCTTTTGGCTAATGCTTGTGCTTGAGATGAGATGATTTTTCTGTAGAAAAACATGGCTTCATATAGAGGTAAATTCGGCAGAAACCCTAGGGAGAAATCCTAGTTGCAATCGGCAAAACAAAACCTTGTTGAATAAGGTTTTGATTCATTCTTTTCTTGGTATTTTCCACTTTGCTTTAGCTTCATAACTTCCTCTATCCTCCATTAAGCTTGGAAAATCATCAAATATGCAATCGAATGCCAAAATGTCTGTCAAAAAAAGATAAGAAAGAAAACAGGCAGCATGTTGGTTTTCTCGGCAGGGCAGTGATCTTGCCGCCTTGCAACTGGCATAACTCTTTCCTCAGTGCTCCGATTGATGCGATTCTAAGTCCTGGAGAAACTAGACTCATAGGGATTTCTATCCATATAAAGCACATCCTCTGGTTCCAAGTGATGCATCGTACAAAAATTCTGGAAGTCAGGACACAGTCCCAGGAAAATCATGGTAGTCCCTGGATCGTTTTGCTCAAACTGCCAAGTTGCAACCATCGTTTGGGTGACTTCCTGAATTCCGATTATTCTGAATTTTTGCTACAACACACTTTAGCTTGCCAACTATAAGTCTTCCAAATTTCATCAAATTTGGAAAAGGATAAGTCACTCTAACACAAGCCTCAATATCACGAAAAAGACATATTTTGTATTATTTCCTCATGTTTCTATACTTAACAAAACTCTACCAAAATGACACTAAACTATATTATGACTCTATCTTACTCTAAATAGACTTAACAAAGCACAAATAAGGGATAATAACACATTAATATCGTCGCACATTGTGCTCCTATCAACTATCTCACACTTATCTTTTGCTAGTCCCTTAGCAAAACTAAATTAGACTATGACACTAAACAAACTATTGTCCCTAACGATTTGTCTCAGGCTCGTATGTACACATAGCTTTCAAGTTGAAACATGAAAATTCTAAGCATGAAAATTCCAAGTTTTATGAACATGCAACATCGATATGAACATATAAGAACAACATATAAGCATGTAAACATGTAAAAGCTAATCCAATCCTCCTCACTATGCATACTCTCTACTTTTCACTCGAAGCATGGTTATTCACACACAAGTGTATGCAAGTGAAAGATAATGAGTTACGAAGAATAACTTGCAGATGTCAAGGAAACGAAAGCACTTTGTGAAATTTTATGGAAAAAAAAAACTCATATGATAACTATATGCATGATTTGGACCAAAACCATATGCTCAACTGAGAGGACCCGTCCCGGAAATTTCCCTCGGAAACTTCCGAAACAGCTCCTAAGTAACCTAAAACCCAATAAAATCACTTTGCTCTCAAACCGCCAACACCCACTCACTGGGAACAAAGTTCGACCAATTCTTTGATCACTAGTT
This sequence comes from Potentilla sterilis, assembly GCA_963682095.1. NCBI lineage: Eukaryota > Viridiplantae > Streptophyta > Magnoliopsida > Rosales > Rosaceae > Potentilla > Potentilla sterilis. The sequence continues at coordinate 18,617,238 of OY821765.1, read as the reverse complement.
TTCTTTTATAAAAATTAATCTACTCACTAAATCTTTTTCTTATAATTCATTCCGGGTATAACGATCAAATATTATAAATGAACTTTATATAAAAAAAAAAAAAACGAGATCAACGTGAGGTTTACTCACCTTAATTCACCAGAAATTGATAAATATCCGTTCGCGTCTGGTCGAGGAGGAAACGGGCCGAATCGGGCCGAAACGGTGTTCGGATCGGCCTGCTACAGTACCGGTCAACGGTCAACAGCCGGTCTCGGTCAACGGTCAGCGCCCGGTCAACAGGTCGGTCAACGATCAACGGTCAACGCTGACGGTCAACGGTCAACGCTGACGGTCAACGGTCAACGTTGACTGGCTGGGCTGGGTTTGGGCCGGGCCGGGTCGAAGCGTGCTGGGCCGGGCCGGATCCGCTGGAAACGGGTCGAATCGACCCGATCGGAAACACTTCCCCGATCTGGTTGCTGCGGCTTGAAACGGCGGCAACCACCTACACCAAAAGGAGCGCACGGCCGAGACGAGTTGAATGGTGGGCGGCTCGAACTCCGGCGACGCCTGGTGCGGCTGCAGCTCCACCCGAAACGGCGGCAGTGGCTTTTGAGCCTCACCATGCCATGCACAGGCGGCGGCGGCTCCGGCCGATCCATGGCTCAAACGAAAGAGGAGATAAAACCCGGTCGAGCGGTGGGTGGCGCTTGCGCCGTGGCCACCGGACGCCGGAGATCGGGGCGAAAATCGGTATGAACAGTAACCGGATCGGGGGAGGGGTTGAACAGTAATTTTGCTACAGTAAAATAAATTTCCAAAAATGGAAAACCTCTCCCCTTTCCCGAAAAATACCCCCTTTTTATAGTAACTTTCTAAAACAGTAAAATAACTTCTACAGGTCATAACTTCTTCCTACGACGTCCGTTTCACGTGTGCCGCGTGTCTACGAACTCGTATCGTCGCGCTCTACAACATTCGTGAAGAAAACTTTTCAAAAATTACGAAGGATCACAAAGTCAACTTTTCCCCCATTAAAACTTAAAACATTTTTCAAATTTAACCTCCGAATATACTTCCGACATCGTGTGACAATTAAAATAAAGCGTACGAAATTCCAATACTCATAATTCAGTTAAATTGGGTTCGGGATGTGACAATTCTCCCCCCCTTATAAAATTTCGTCCTCGAAATTTGCGTAACCGCCAAGAACAAGAACGGGGGTACAAACATCTCACAAACTTACACTTCCAACTCACAATCATGCAACTCAATTCACCAACTTAACAAACGTGATAACTTGAGCCTCTTCCTATTCAATTTAGAGAAATTAATAAATTCTCACCACAGAGGAAACCAACAACAACGGTTACACAAACATTAGACAACCTCATTACTTGTTAATACCGACTCTCTCAACCATCAAACTCAAGACCAATCACTAAAGCACATTATCAATACAAGTCTAAACACAGTTGTTGTAGGCCCAAATTTAGTTTAAACCAGATATTGTAAGCACCACTAAGTTTAGCACAGAAGAATCACTTACTTACATGGTAGCACAGTTCTACCAAGTAATTGAAAGGAAACATCACAGAACCATCAACTCAGCTAATTTAATTGTCAGACAAAACCATAACCAACTCTCTTCCATGCACTCACTGGCCAACAAGTTATATAACAAACACTAAATTCCAAGTGCGAACAACACAATAGAATTCTTAGTTCAAACAAAACCCAATAATGATCAATTTCAATTACGACACTACTCGCAAGCAATTCAGTAATACTAACAATTCAAAGTAAGTAAATCATACCCAAACAAAATTTCCAGATAAGATAATTCACGAAAATCATTATCCATATCCTGATTAAAACCCTGATTCCTCCCCCACAACTATTGTAAAAACATTGGGAAACAATTCCACCAAAAATTTAACAAAAAGGAGTTCGATTCCAAATCAAATCCAAACTAAAAATAGCAGCATAACACAATTCATAGGCAATCTATGATACCGAATCCTCCATCTCAAATAATCACTACTAATCATGTTATTCCTAAGTAAATTACCAAAAGTTCCGAATTAAAATCACACAAAATAAAACAGCTCAACCCAAGCCACCATAAATAAACTCAATTCCTGGCAATTCATAAGACTTTAGCTAAGTAACCCAATACATCAAGAAAAGATATTGAGAAACCATTGGAAAAATTTATTTACCAAAACAAATAAACCAAAATAATATAACTATGTCCAAGTACTAATCAAATCATAACGTAGGGTTAAAATGAATAATAAAATTTTTGAGTTTAAAACCAAAGTTATAACTGATACACAACATGTAAAAAGTTAAGTCCTGCTGGTTCGGGAATCTATTAAAAACCGAAAGCCTCATAGAGGAAATGTTCCCGAAACTAGATAATATAAAAATATAAAAATCTTAATCCACTGTTTCGGGAATCTATCAAAAGCTGAAAATCTCATAAATGAAATATTCCCGAAGCCACATCATATAATCGTACAAAATTCTCAATCACGTCATATAATAATATAAAAAATCTCAATCGACTGATGCGGAAATTTATTAAAACTGAAAGCTTCACAAAGGAAATATTCCCGCCATGCAACAGGGGAAATGTCTACCCACCACTGGAACCTCGTCAGGCTCTGGTCTGAGAGTCCTATTGACTCCCCCAGTGTCTAAGTCTACTACCTAGACACGTCACCGCCTCAATATATACCACCCTACGTCGACCACCGAGCGTGAATCTGACCTATATGGTCAAGTCGTCACCTCGCATGGGATGAGGCTCCGCTAGCTAGCATCAATATAACAATAACGTGGACCCTCGTGTGCCTCGTCAGGCTCTGGTCTGAGAGTCCTATTGACTCCCCCCGTGTCTAAGTCTACTACCTAGACACGTCATCACCTCAATATATACAACCATGCGTCGACCACCGAGCGTGAATCTGACCTATACGGTCAAGTCGTCACCTCGCGTGGGATGAGGCTCCGCTAGCTAGCATCAATATAATAATCACGTGGACCCTCGTGTGGTGAAAAACAAATCTCGAAATACATTTCCCCTGATAAATCAACAACCATCTGAGGCTCATAAAAACATAACAATATAATAGCCTCCATATAAAACCATGAATCCCCGGCAAATCAACATGCCGTCAAATCAGAAATACCCGACAAATCACCATGCCGTCAAATCAAAAATACCCGGCAAATCACCATGCCGTCAAATCAAAATTACCCGGCAAATCACCATGCCGTCAAATCAAATCAAATATACGTAAATCTCATCGACATGTCTCGCATGTCAGAAAAATCATAAATAATAAAAATAAACAAAATCCCCGGAATTTCATTCCGGTCTACTGATTAATATACTCAAAATATTTCGAAAATATGAAATCCCATAGGAATCTTGTTTGTCAAAGAGATATCAAAATCCATAAAAACAGCATTACTGTCAATCAAATCAGTTTAACAGTAAACCAATAAAATATATTCAAAAGAAATCATCAATCTTTGATAATAAAACTCATTCTCAAAATAATTCAAGGAATATATAAAAATCCCCAAAATTGTATCTCTGTTTTACTCATATCACTTTTCATTTCAATAAACACTCCTCAAATCATACTTATTGAGCATATAATTATTCATACTTCATAGCAATTAAAAGTTAGGAAAATTTAAAGTTCCCAAATTCGGTTCATCGCTCACCCAAGATAAACAACAGTTTACATCACTCTGGCCATGATAAACTCTCTTAAATTCTTGATCACAATTCACACTCACACACAAAACACTGTCTAAAATTCTCAATCAATAATTCAGCCAGAGAAATATTGAAAGAAAGGTAAATAAGAAATCTTTAAGAGTTCTAGACAACATCATCACATATTTAAAGTATATAAAATCTCCCCAATGACACACACAGTAAAACACACAGGTCAAAGGATCATGCTCTGATACCAATTGAGAGGACCCGTCCCGGAAATTTCCCTCGGAAACTTCCGAAACAGCTCCTAAGTAACCTAAAACCCAATAAAATCACTTTGCTCCCAAACCGCCAACACCCACCCACTGGGAACAAAGTTCGACCAATTCTTTGATCACTAGTTTTCTTTTATAAAAATTAATCTACTCGCTAAATCTTTTTCTTATAATTCATTCCGGGTATAACGATCAAATATTATAAATGAACTTTATATAAAAAAAAACGAGATCAACGTGAGGTTTACTCACCTTAATTCACTAGAAATTGATAAATATCCGTTCGCGTCGGGTCGAGGAGGAAACAGGCCGAATCGGGCCGAAACGGTGTTCGGATCGGCCTGCTACAGTACCGGTCAACGCCCGGTCAACGGTCAACAGCCGGTCTCGGTCAACGGTCAGCGCCCGGTCAACAGGTCGGTCAACGATCAACGGTCAACGGTCAACGCTAACGGTCAACGGTCAACGTTGACTGGCTAGGCTGGGTTTGGGCCAGGCCGGGTCGAAGCGTGCTGGGTCGGGCCGGATCCGCTGGAAACGGGTCGAATCGACCCGATCGGAAACACTTCCCCGATCCGGTTGCTGCGGCTTGAAACGGCGGCAACCACCTACACCAAAAGGAGCGCACGGCCGAGACGAGTTGAATGGTGGGCGGCTCGAACTCCAGTGACGCCTGGTGCGGCTGCAGCTCCACCCGAAACGGCGGCAGTGGCTTTTGAGCCTCACCACGCCGTGCACAGGCGGCGGCTCCGGCCGATCCATAGCTCAAACGAAAGAAGAGATAAAACCCGGTCGAGCGGTGGGTGGCGCTTGCGCCGTGGCCGCCGGACGCCGGAGATCGGGGAGAAAATCGGTATGAACAGTAACCGGATCGGGGGAGGGGTTGAACAGTAATTTTGCTACAGTAAAATAAATTTCCAAAAATGGAAAACCTCTCCCCTTTCCCGAAAAATACCCCCTTTTTATAGTAACTTTCTGAAACAGTAAAATAACTTCTACAGGTCATAACTTCTTCCTACGACGTCCGTTTCACGTGTACCGCGTGTCTACGAACTCGTATCGTCGCGCTCTACAACTTTCATGAAGAAAACTTTTCAAAAATTACGAAGGATCACAAAGTCAACTTTTCCCCCATTAAAACTTAAAACATTTTTCAAATTTAACCTCCGAATATACTTCCGACATCGCGTGACAATTAAAATAAAGCGTACGAAATTCCAATACTCATAATTCAGTTAAATTGGGTTCGGGATGTGACATCAACTCTTGAGAAAATCTCCACAAATCAAAATATGCCATCTTAAGAATCATGAAAACGTTATAGGAGAATAAAAATATGGGGCTCAGCTATATAAGGTAGGAATTTTAGGATAAGTGGTGCTTAAAAACGTAACCAAGACTTGGCAATTCTTGATCCTCCTTAAGGCTTCACTCCAAGGGTCGAATATTATCTTGTTGGACCCTTCCTTCATTCTTTACTTCCCAAAACATCATAAATAAGGACAAAGGTCAAAATTTAACAATGCTAGAACTTCAAATACAAACTAAACTCATTAATATCGTCGCACATTTTTCTATACTTAGTCATTTTTCTGACAATTTAGCACATTTGTCCAAAACTCTACCAAAATGACACTAAACTCTATTATGACTCTATCTTACTCTAAATAGAGTTAACAAAGCACAAATAAGGGATAATAACACATTAATATCGTCGCACATTGTGCACCTATCAACTAAAAGACGAATTTGACTGGTCAACGTCAGTCAATGCCGGTAAACGGACATAATTCTGGTCAAACTCAGGCGGTCGGAAAATGGTGATGGTTGATTTTCAATAAGTGAAGGAGCATTGAAGGGAAGAAGACTTGTTGATTTAAATTCAAATGAGAAGAAAACAAATGAAATGGACATCTTTCGCTTTGTCTGCTTTGATGTTGACATTTTCCCCTTGTCCTTATGGCCAAATTTCGAGAGTGCCCTTGCCTTTTCCTTCTCCACCAAAATATCTTTGAAGTTTTTGGTCATTTAATAAGGACTAGATCCACAATTTGTGTTTCCATCTTTGTCCATAACATCTAGCCATTCATTTCCGTACATCTCCACCCTCCATTCACCATTTTAGGCCTATTTATACCCCCTATCTTTTATTTGGACGAATTTGAGCTCTCTCTCCCCATATTTCCTTTCTATTTTTCATAACTCTTCATCTTTTAGTTTGTTTAGCTAGCATAGTTTAGTCCTTGTGTAGAGAGAGGGGTGTAGCATCTTTGGTTGATAACAAAAACTGAAGATTCTACATCCTTTGATCAATCACACTTGTGGGTAGAGCCATGAAGCCTTGTTCTTAATCTTTTCTTTGTGTATGTAGATTTGTATAGTGTTTTGGGTTTGAGAAAACCGAAAATATTATACTTTGAAACTTCACATCCTCTTTGTATGCATCTAGGAAGCTCATGGGTATTGTGGTTCTTTCTCACATTCTCTTTCCTGTCATGGTGTACTACTTTTGTAAGACTTTTATGTATATGTCCATTTGTGTGAGTAGTTGATTTGAGCAAACAATGTAATTGGGTTTGAATCTATGAGTTCTTACTCTTTATGCTTACTAAATGTGTTAGCTAGCTTTGTCACCTAGAAAACATGTTTATGTAAGTAACTAATCAGAACATGAAATTGACAACTTCTAGATTCCGTGAGCATGAGTAGCCTTTAGGTGATAACTTAGTATTTCTTACAGGAAGTATTAAATTGCTTGGATTTCTTACTTTGAACTTAATGCATGTGTTGTGAGTTTAATTGCTCTAAGGGGGCGTTAGGTTTGCGGTACATAGCCCACGTGTATTATAAGGTAACATAATTGAGATTAAGGTTGTGTGATTTAACTTGGCTCCAAAAAGTTTTGTTAAATTGCATGATTAGTTAGTTTCTTTGTAGCTTAACCAAAGCACTAGGGGGATATTTGTCAACCATATTTTCACATCAATTATGGGTTACATTTGTGCATAAGTCTCTATTCTTCAATTGATCTAGTTTCTACACTTGTTAGTTTAATTTGTTTTATGTTTATGTTAGCTTCAATTTAGTTAAAATCAACAAAGCCGATTCACTACGACTTGTTAATACCATCTCTATGACCTTTAGCTTTCAAAGGACTAAGGTTGTGAATTGTAAAACGGTAGATGCATGTGTTTTCTATGTTTTATTTCGCGGTAATCTAGTTATGGTAGAGTTATTCAATCACCTGGGTACGATACTCTTACTTTTTCTCCCTATACTAAAATTTGACCTCTTATTCTTGGGAGTAGGAAACATCACAAATTTGCACATAATATTAGTTAGGTGATACGACCAATACAATGATATCTGCTTCACTAAGATCGGATTTAGTGGAACACGGTTGGGTTTTGAAAAAGTTTCGAGAGCGCAACAATGACTAAATTGTGTGTTATCATGTGTCAATAACTTTCTTGGTTTGTTTTTTCCTGCTTTCCTTTAAGTTAGCTTGTTTTTTTTTTGTTGGTTTGCTTTTAGCTTTGGTTGTACTGGGCATTGCCCTCCCCTCTTTGGTTTAATTTACTAGTTTATTTACAAACAAAAAAAAGACTATTATTATGTGGCAATAATTGACTGCATAATTAATTAAAATAGAGTACATCATTAAAACTCTTAATTGGCTACATAATTAATTAAAGTAGACTACATCATTAAAGCTCTTAATTTAATACATAATTAATTAAACCACCATAGGGGAAGAACTACCCTCACGCTTCATTATTATTAGGATACCACTTCGTTTGATCGAGCCTACCATAGGGGGAAGAACTTAATCCGCCATGAGAAGGTGTAGATGCTTGAGGGGTACGGAATCGCCGCCTAAATGAATTTTGTGCCTCCACTTCCTTGAACTAGGAAATCTTCTTTTCGTTGTTTGACTTTGAAACCTTTGCATGCTTGCAGCTGTCTTGGACTTTTGGAAGCTTTATTGCAGGACTTGGAACACGTTTTGTACACAGAAACTCGATAGGATTGCATCTCGGCAGATTTCAGGTTTTTGGGCAGAATCTAACAGCTTCTCGGAAGACTTGACCTTTTTGTGTTGCAACGGGCATAACTTCTTCCAAAAAATAGCTATGGCTGCGATTCAAAATGTTATGGAAACTAGACTCCTAGAGCTTTCCATGCATATATCGCATTTTAGTTCAAAGTAAGCCGTCCTAGAGAAATTGTGAAAATTGGATGATGTGCCCAGAAAATTACTAGAACTTACTGGATCCGATTTTGTCTTGCAATTCTTGGCAACTTCTTTTGCTCCAATTTCTCTAACTTCTTTCATTGTTCAATTATCAACATGTCTACTACTCATAAGAGAATAAAAATCTATCAAAAGTATCATAGAAGCTTTACAGAATCAACAAAACATTTAGAGACTCCTATTTTGAGCACTTTGTCAAATTTCTGTAAATTTCCTATGTTTGGGCACATTTTCAATATAACTCTACCAAAGACTCATGACACTACTTATATGACTCTATTTTATACAAATAAGAGTTAAGCAAAGCGTAAATGTAAGCATACACATATTAAGAACGTCGCACTTTGTGCTCCTATCAACTACCCCACACTTATCTTTTGCTAGCCCCTTAGCAAAACTAAATTAAACTAAGACTCTAAACAAACTATCTCCCCTAATGATTTGTCTCAGGATCGTTTAAACACATAGCTTTCAAGTTATTGCATCAGAATTCTAAGCACCAATATTCATAGTTTCATGAATAAGCAACATCAATATGAACATGCAAGAACAACATATAAGTATGTAAATATGTAAAGCTAATCCAATCCTCCTCACTAGGCATAATCTCTTCTTTTCACTCAAGACATGGTTATTCACACACAAGTATATGCAAGAGAAATATGATGAATACGAAAATTACTTGCATCTGTCATGAAGAAAACGAAGCTCTTTGTAAAATTTTATGGAAAAACCTCATGTAACAACTATGTGCACCAATGAACCAAAACCATATGCTTACTCTTGAGATAATCTCCACAAATCAAATGTAACCTATTTTAAGAATCATGAAAGATCTTTAAAAAGGGATGCAATGGGGCTTGGCTAAAAGATATTCGAAAATTTGGGAAAGGAGGCTTAAAAACATTACTAAGGCCTGTAGCGAAGCTCGATTCTCCTTATGTCTTCTCGTCAAGGGTCGGATTTCTTCTTATTGGACCCATACTTCATTATTTATTTCCCAAAACATTGTGAATACGAACAAATATCAAAATATAACAATGTTAGACCTTCAAATAAATACAAAACTCCAAATTCACAACAATTTTTCAAGACTATCCACACAAATTTTTCTTTTTCTCATCCGTGCCTATTTCTTTTTCTTTTGTTTCGGATTTCTTCTTTTGATTTTTCTTTTTTATTCGATTTTTATTTTCTTACACACGACACAACACAATTTTCTTCTATGAACAAGTCTCTACCCCACACTTATTTTTCTACATCACTCTATATCAAAAAGTCCATCAAAATCAAGTTTTGCCAAGTCCATGAAACAAGAGAAATGATATACTATTTTAAGCTCAAGGTATTTTTATGAAGGTGATAAAAGAAAAGGCTAAACATAACCTCAAAGGCGTTTATTAAGGTGTCCCACGACGGGCACAAATATGGCTCATGCTTTATTTGGTTATGGTGGTAAACCTAGAAGATATTTTCAATCCTTTTCAAAATCAAGGTAGTTTTATGATAAAAATGTTTTGAAAATCAACAAGAGTAAGTTCTAGCATTCTAGAGTTCATTAAAAAGCTATGATACATAATCGTTGAATATGCAAAGAATAATGAGGTTCTACACTAAGCATGCTCGAAAATTTTGAATTTTTAGCACTCATGAAGAAAGCAATTTGGCTCTAAAGCTCACAAGGTTGTTATGGAAATAAACTAGCTAAAACATGCATGCTTTATTAATCAACAAGTCCTACATGCTCGTAGCAATGCACATTATTCATGAAACTTACAATTTTTAAAATATGCACAACTATTATCTATGTATGTAACGAGGAGAAAAACATCATTGACAATTGAGGGGCATCTTCAGACTCAAAACAAAATAAAAACACACATATTTTTGTGGAAATTTTTTCCAAATTATCTATTTTTGTATTTCTTTTTCAATATATGACTCAAAGCAAATAAAACTAAGCTAAAACGTGGGTTGCACGTTTATCTATCTAGAAAATATAAATGAAACATGTAAACCCACCCCACATTTAGAAAACTACATTATCCTCAATGTAAGCATATAAATATAGCAAGTAATTTTCTAAACATGCAATAGACTAACATGTTTCAAACATATCATCACAACCTAAGTAAAAATCAAAGGATGAGAAATTTCAAACTCTCGTCGATGGCTCCATCATTTTTCTTAGGTGAATTGGGTTGCCTCCCAAGCAGCGCTTAAGTGTTTATAGTCTTTTAACCTATACTCTTCTCCATGTGCATTTGTCTCTCGATGTGCCTCACAATAGTGTGTTCTTTCTCGACCAAAGAATGGGAACATGAACTATTTGATGATCAAAATACCACATGGAATGAAAAGTTGATGTTGCTGGCTGTTTGTGCATATGTGGCATGTTTCCTAACTCCAAGCATTTGAGAGATATGCACCTGCAAAGTTTAGAGAAAAAGTAGAAAACAGACTGTTAGGCATAATGAATCTTTACCTCTTAAGGTCTAAATTGGGGTGTGTTCCAGTGACCGAATGCAAAAGTGCTCTAAAAAAAATGTTGTAGTAGACACATGGATTTTTCCAGAGGTATAAAGTTTGCCTCAATCCGATCAACAGAAGTATTCCCTGTTTTACTTTTTAGCCGACCTATCTGCACAATCCTCTGCTTTGCTGGATTGACCTTGCTGCATTCAAATTGAATCTGGAAACAGCTCAACGCTCCAAATCCACTTGTAAAGGTTTACAGAAAATAGACTCAGAGAGCTTTCTTTGCATATATCACACTCCTTGCCAGGTTTTGTGAGCTGGAAACGGCAACCATTCAAAATTGAAGAACTGTACTGCCAGAATTCTGGTTTGGGCACAATTTGGTATTTCCTTCACTTTTTCTTCTTTTCCAATTCATGTGGTACTTGCTTCTCGATGCTCCTTCAATGGTGTGTCCTCCTTGCTGGCCGGACCAAGGTTTTCACGAACTTTTCAACTCAAGGCACTGACGAGTTGCCTAAGAATTTCGCAAATAATAACCCTACAAGAAACGTTAGTAGTATATGATAAGTCGGGATCATTCTAGCAGGGGATTAAGGGTACTTGAAACATGAGAATGTTAGAATAAAATACACATATACATATACAAAAATCGTCACTTTTATGGGGAAGAAAAATCGGCAGCAAAGCTGCCCCTAAGATACCTAGACACGAATTTAAACCTATTTTTACTATGTACAATTTGATCATCATCTTTCAGACAGAGCATTTAGCACATAAGACTCTTTAACATGTAGACACGCATGCAAGAAAGTAAGGAACAAGTATTTAGCACGTTTTAGACTCAAATTAGATTCGACCGTAACTAGAGCTTCCGCTCTGTACCTAGTTACTAGACTCCTCAAGTTCTTTAGAACAAACTTCCGCTCTAGCCCTAAAGATTTATGTTAATCCGGTCAAGACTTAACATTAAAGCACAAGAGTCTTAATCGAAAATATGTAAACAAGTAAGGTTGTTAATCATCTTATTTATCATGCAAGTTCTAAGATTAATAGCCCTAAGTGAGCAACACAAATCAAAGCAATAGTCACGTGTAGCAAAGTTTGTTATTACTCTAGCCGATTAAACCTAATACTTAGATCATGTTCAAAGACAACACCAAGTATCGATTTTGATGCCCTCATCTTAGATTACAAACCGATTTAAAGTTCTAAATATGCATCTAATACCACTGCCCTAATTATCTATGCATACGAAATTCACAAGTTAAAATTCAAAAAAACCAAATTATAAACATACAAGAATCGGTTCATACATAATTTCAAGAAAAACCAAGAATCGAAATAAATTATTACAAACTACGCAAACTTAAAAGAATACAATAACCATAGAAGGAATGGATCACACTTTAAGAACCTTGAAGACTCCTCAAGCTGTGATGGAGAAGGCACGGCAGTAGGCAGTAAGTTGGTACGGAATTGTGATGGTGATGGAATCGGGTTTGGCTATGTGTTTTTATTGTTTAGTGTTTGAGAGACTTGGTAGAGCTTTTGGCTAGTACTTGTGCTTCAGATGAGATGATTTTTTTGTAGGAAAATAGCCTTTATATATATAGGAGAAGAGGCCGGCAGAAACCCTATGAGAAATCCTAGTTGGAATCGGCAAAAGCAAACCTTGTGCAACAAGCTTTTGATTCCTTCATTTCTTGGTTCATTTAGGACTTGTATTCTGCTGATTTTCTTCTTAGATTGGGCTGCAATGCTTCATGGAAATCTCTTGTAGATTCAGCAACTCTTTATGATGGACTTTGGTCCATGGACACGCCCCAATCGACCTCAATGTACAAACCGGCAAAGATGCTGCCTATCGGCAGCTTTATCCTAGCCTAGCTAGGAAAGCTTTTCTTCTTCATATTTTCCACTTCTTTTTGGTTTGTCTGACTCCTCTATCCTTCATTAGGCTTGGACAATCTTCAATGGTACAATCGAATGCCAAAATGACAATCAAAATCGCAAAAGAGTGAAAACAGGCAGTAGGTTGGTTTTCTCAGCAGGGCAGTGACCTTGCTGTCTTGCAACTGGCATAACTTTCTCCTCAAGCACGCTTTTGATGTGATTCTAAGTTTTGTAGAAACTAGACTTGTACAGTTTTCCATGCACATATGGCACGCCTTCTAGTTCCTTGTGGTTCGCCCTAGAAATTTTTTGGAATTTGAGTAATGTGTCCAGGAAATTCCTAGAACTTGCTGAATCCGAAATTGCATAACATTTTTCGGCAGCTTCTTTCGCTCCAACTGCTAAAACTCCTTCTATTGCTTAATCCTTAATATGTTTACTACTCATAAGAGAAGAAAAATCTATCAAAAGCATCATAGAAGCTTTACAGAATCAACGAAACATTTAGAGACTTCGATTTTCAGCATTTTTGTCAATTTTCTGTAAATTTCCAACACTTAAGCACATTTTTGTATAAACTCTACCAAATATTCATTATTCTAAATTATGACTCAATCTTAAACAAATAAGGGATAAGCAAAGCATAAATGTAGGTATAAACATATAAAAAACATAGCACTTTGTGCTCCTATCAGGCATCAAATTCTTCTTCTAAGCTTCACACGATGCATGGCAACATATTAATACACAAATACAACTTTTATATAATTATTCACAATATTAACAAGTTAACACTTCAAATAGATCAAGATTTTATTAATCCCTGGCAACGGCGCCAAAAATTGTTAGCAAAGAGAATCGCACGCAATTTAACCCTACAAAAGATCGTTAGTAGTATAAAGCAAGTAGAGATCGTTCAGTCCGGGGATTAAAGGGTACTCAAAACATTCAAAGCAATAACACACATATAACAAACGAAAATATATACACATATAAACTTCATGTCACAAATATATACATATATATATATATATACGGATTTAAGGGGGGTTTTGAAAAGATTTTACTTCCTACGAAATTTAACACAAGACAAGAAAAATAAATTCCAATCTAATATTTACAAGTTATCAACATCTTTCACACAAAACACTCACACATAAGTTCACACAACATGCAATAAACAAAAGAAAGGAAACAAAGTAGCAAGTTTGAAAACATTCTAGACTCGACTTAGTTCCAACCTAAATAGGGCCTTAGCGGTCACCTAATCGATATAGACTTCACGAAAGTACTTAGGACTATCTTAGTGTTTAATCCTAATCTTTAGCTAACCGGTTTAAATAACACTAGCAACGATGAATTTAAACAAGCAGCATATATGCACGAAATCTTTAGTTGGAGACATGTTAATAAGTATGGCGTCACTCATCTCGAATCGACATGTAAATTCTTTAAAGTACTCTAGTCCTAGAAAATCGACACAAATCAAGACAATGTCACGTTTGACTCGACCTTCGCTTAATTTCGACATGTAAGATTGACACCCCATACATTGCACTTGTATAGACCATTAATCTTGGTTTCCTACGAATTTAAAGAATAAACCAAGGATGAGACACGAATGAAAACAAAACATGCTTCTTTATAACCTAACCTAAGACTTACTACTTATTATGTTTACATGCTATTTAGAGTTATTGAATCTGAAACTTGAGATCATGAATACAAGAATAAGACTCAACACGAAACTAATATGCAAAAACCAAACATTCAAATCATACATACATAGACATACATATAAATACCATAAAAACATGCAACCTTCATGGACAAAGAATTTCAAAACTATAAAATACCAAGCCTTAGAGATGGAAGAGTTTGGATCACGCATTCTAGCCACTCGCAATGGTGTCTCTAATGCACGAAAAGGTGCTTGCTCATTCCGAGTCTTTAGAATATGAATTGGGTTGAAGATATTAGAAGTGGTGGTGGAGTGAATTTCGGCTTGCTATTCTATATATTCATATCCCGCCTAGATGAATTTTGTGCCTCTACTTCCTTGAACTAGGAAATCTTATTTTCGTTCTTTGACTTTAAAACTTTTGCATGCTTGCAGCTGTCTTAGACTTTTGGAAGCTTCATTGCAGGCTTTGGAACACGTTTTGTACACAGAAACTCGACAGGATTGCATCTCGGCAAATTTCAGGTTCTTCGGTAGAATCTGGCAACTTCTCGGAAGACTTGACCTTCCTGTGTTGCAATGGGCATAACTTTTTTTAGAAAAAAGCTATAGCTGCGATTCAAAATGTTATGGAAACTAGACTCTCAGAGCTTTCCATGCATATATGACACGCATTCTGTTTCAAAGTGAGCCATCCTGGAGAAATTGTGAAAGTTGGATGATGTGCCCAGGAAATTACTGGAACTTACTGGATCCGATTTTGTCTTGCAATTCTTGGCAACTTCTTTTGCTATAATTTCTCTAACTCTTTCCATTGCTCAATCATAAAACATGTCTACTGCTCAAAAGAGAAGAAAAATCTATCAAAAGTATTATGGAACCTTTACAGAATCAACAAAACTTTTAAAGACTCCTATTTTGAGCACTTTATCAAATTTCTGTAAATTTCCTATGTTTTGGCACATTTTCAATATAACTATACCAAAGACTCATGACTCTACTCATATGACTCCATCTTACACAAATAAGGGTTAAGCAAAGTGTAAATGTAGGCATAAACATATTAAGAACGTCGCACTTTGTGCTCCTATCAACAATTGTAATAAACATAGTAGTGGTTATTTAGTTTAACTATGACGAATAAAAATTAATATTATATTTTAATAAACATAGTAATTTGACTTGGAATAATTAATACTATATTTTAACTATGATGAATAAAAATACTTACATCATCAAGATCATTTTCGCCACTCTTATGATCCACGATGGCTTGGTTTAATGCTTGGCGCCATCTCATGTATGCGGGATTCATCTTCTTCCATCGAGATTCAATACTTGAAGGGGTTCACTTCGGTGCATTGGGTGGCTTGATATCTTCAAAATACTCAAATATATGATCCCACAAGGTTCCGCTCGATTGATTAGTACCAATGGCGGCGTCTTCACCAACACTCACCAAAGCAATGCACAAAGCCTTATCTTCGTCCTCATTAAAATTTTCTGATCGTGGTGCCCGTGGTTTTTGTGCTTCTCTCTTTAGACCCATGGTGCTAAAAAGAAAAATAAAATTTTGCTAAATGAATAAAAATGATGGGGAGGAAAGAATGTTTGAGAGGATATAAGAAATGGTGTAGAGTGAATGAAATTTTGGGTTGGTATTTATAGAAGAAATGTAGATCTACTCTAGCAACGAGCATAAAATTATTCAAAAATTTTTAATTATTTTTTTCCTCACTTTTCTTACTGTTATATATAAAATGATAGTTAGTTTAAATTAGAACCGTCGATTAATTTAATACATATATCTTGAACTGTCAGATCAAAAATTTATTTAGAAACATATGAAAACAAAATATCTTCAGAGATTAATTGAGGCCGTTGGATTGATTTAGGATTGAATTATGGCCATTTGATTGATGACCGTTGGGGTTGCAGAGAGGGCAACGTCTCTCTGCTGAGCCACGTGCTGCGGTCCCGCTGGTCAGCTTTGTCTGCTGACTCTCCCTTCCTTGTCTTGGGTTGCGCCATAGGAGCACAAAGTGCTACGATATTAATATGTTTATGCCCTCGTTTATGCTTTTTTTAACCCTTATTTATCTAAAATTGAGTCATAATATAGATTAGTGAATATTTGGTAGAGTTTTGCTAAAATGTGCTTAAAAGATGGAAATTTACAGAAAATTAACAAAGTGCTGAAAATCGAAGTCATTATATGTTTTTTTGATTCTGTAAAGCTTCCATGTTATTTTTGATGGGATTTTCTTCTCTTATGAGCAGTACACACATATATGATCAAGCAATGAAAAGAGTTTGAGTGATGGGAGTTAAAGAAAAAGCTGGAAATTTCCTTGCAAATTCAGATACAGTAGGTTCCAAAAATTTCCTGGGCACATCACTCAACTTCCAGAATATCCCCATAACAGCTCATTTGGAACTAGATAGTGTGTCATACATGCATGGAAAGATCTCTGAGTCTAGTTTCCATAGAATTTGGAATCGCATCAATAGCTATTTTCTCAAGGAAGTTATGCTCGATTAAAGACGCAAAGGTCAAATCTGCCGAGAAAAGAGGCAAGTATCGGACACTCACAAGCCTTGCATGCGCACACTTGCGCGCAGCGCGAACATCAAGCCGCCGAGACGTATCAGACACGAGCATCACTTGTCCGACTCATATCCAAGACAAAACCCGGCATATCAGATGGCGTATCTGAGACGTATCCGATGAGATTCTTGCCATTGACATGCCGTATCGGATACTGACATCTCGTATCTGATACGGGCACCTTCCCCAACACATGTCCCTCACGCCAGCTGCTTACCGTTACACTTGTCCTCCTTACCGTTACTGCCGAGATTCCTCCTGCATGCACGCGCACTAGCCTCGCGTGCACATCAGGAAGCTGCATGGAAGCCTACGTGCCAGCCTTGCATCCTGCCGAGAAGTCTCGTGATAGCGCGCGCGCGCACTTTCTACCTTGCACCCGAGAACCTGCGAACCTCCTACCGAGAGGCTGTTTTGTGGCTGCAACAAGGAAAATCATCTTTCCAAGTGGCTACAAGTGTTTGCAGCATATCCTAGAGCTGCTAAAAAGAGAAGCCAAGCATGAGAAGACCAAAAGAAGCCACGCACGCACTAGCTAGCCGGAGAAGACATGGAATCCTATCGGCACAAGGAAATGAATTTCCGGGTGAGCTAGGTGTTAGGAGCACAATGTGCGACGATATTAATATGTTTATGCCCTCGTTTATGCTTTGTTTAACCCTTATTTATCTAAGATAGAGTCATAATTTAGTTTAGTGTCAGTTTGGTAGAGTTTTGGAAAATTTGCTTAATAATCCGAAAAATGACTAAGTTTAGAACTCTGAGAAAATAAAGTAAAATTTGTCTTTTTCGTGATTTTGAGACTCTGTTAATATGACTTATCTTTTTCATAATTTGATGAAATTTGGTATTCATATAACTGGCAAGCTGAAGTATATTGTGTCAAAATTTCAGATCAATCGGAGTTCGGAAAGTCACCCAAAATATAGCTGCAACTTGGCAGTTTGAGCAAAACGATCCAGGGACTACCAGGATTTTCCTGGGACTGTGTCCTGACTTCCGGAATTTCTGTGTGATGCATCGCTTGGAACTAAAAACTGTGCCATATACCGATGGAAAGCCCTACGAGTCTAGTTTCTTTGAGACTTAGAATCGCATCAATCAGAGCTTTGAGGAGGAAGTTATGCCAGATTTACTAAAGCAAGGTCATTCTGCCGAGAAAACTAAAGTTTCCCGGTTGCATCAGGATAACTCTCCTTTGGATTTTTGGGAGCATGGATCAGATATAATGGACCAAAAGACTTTTTGGACATGTCTATGCTAACCCAATGCAGCTGATTGAAGTCCAAGATCAGAAGAAGAGGTCCAAGAACGCAATACTTTTCCCACAAGGAAACCTGAAACCAACTTGGACAAGAATTGTTATTCCTTGGAGCTGCCGGCAAACCCTAGGTCTTTTCCCTATATATAGCCAACGAATTCTCAGGAAAATGCATCTCACCTTAAGTACAAGTACTAGCCAAAAACTCTACCAAGTCTCTTATGCACCATACACCAAATACTTAGCCAAAAACCATCTCCACCACCACCCAAAATTCTGCCTTGTTCTTGCTTCCTGCCGAGCATCCAAGCAGCAGCCGCACCTTCTCCACCACACGATTGAGGAGTCTTCAAGGTTCTAAAAGTGTGATCCATCCCCTCTATGGCTTTTGTATTTGTTCTATTTTGTTTGTATTATATGAATTCGATTCGATTCTTGATTTTTGTTGAACTTTTATGTAAACCAATTGTATGATTGAAGTTTATTTCAAGGTTTTGTAATTTTAACTTGTGGATTTTGTATGTTGGATAATTAGGGCAGTGGTATTAGAAGCATGTTTAGGATTTAAATTGGTTAGTAATCTAAGGTGAGGGCATGAAAATCGATACTTGGTGTTGTCTTTGAACATGATCTAGGTATTAGGTTTAATCGGCTAGAGTAATTACAAACTAGATGGACCTGACGGACTCTATGATTTGTGTTATTCACTTAGGGTTATTAATCTTAGAACTTGCATGCTAAATAAGATGATTGACAACCTTATTTGTTTACATGTTTTCGACTCTTGTGCTTTAAATGTTAAGTCTTGACCGAATTAGCATAAAATCTTTAGGGCTAGAACAGAAGTTTGTTCTAAAGAACTTGAGGAGTCTAGTAACTAAGTACATAGCAGAAGCTCTAGTTATGGTCGAAACTAATTTGAGTCTTAAACGTGCTAAATACTTGTTTCTTACTTTTTTGCATGCGAATCTATTTGTTGAAGAGTCTTTTTTGTGAACTACTTGGTGTGAGAGATGATGATCACTTGTATATCACTACTACAAAAAACTCAATACACAACACAAATCAGACAACACTTTGAAAGTTACATGTTGTGTGAATCACTGAACTGTTTCACACAACCTAAATTGAATAATTTGTGTTGTATGATGGTACACATTTTCCATATTCTGAAAAACATTTTTCCAGATTTTGTCACACAACTCTGAGACACATTTTCTATTGTATGATTAATGAAAATCTTGGCGGCAGAATTCCCTCCGACATTGAAACTCAAATTTGGGCAAGGTCTAGATGGACAGACAACAAAGTTATTGTTTTGTGTTGTGTGATAATGTCACATCCTGCATTAGGTGTCACCAAGTGCAAAGTGACAAATACTTGTACAACAGAATTTTGTAGTTTTGTTGTATGACTTGTTTTGCTTGTGTTTGGGCCAGATTCATTTTGGCTCTAATGACTGAAATGCTGCCCTTTCAAAGCGGGAACTTTGCCTCCATGGACTTTGAGTTTTTGAAACATACGTGTGTTAAAAATCCCACAACAATTTGTATCTTCTCTGTTGTGCAACTATTTTGAAGTTTCTACAAGAAACCACCGAGTGGAATACCAAGTGCAAAGTGAAGAAAACTAGTACAACAGCTTAAACGTTTTCTATTGTATGAAGGAAAACCTAATGCTATGTCAAACTCTCCAAATTTGTAGCTGGAGGCAAAATTCCCTCTCTTTTAAATTGGGTCTGAAAAATATCAGACATTTCATATATTTTCTGTTGTGTCATAAACTTAGAAAATATTTAACACCCCCTCCTCTCTTCACATCTCTCTCTCTCAAAGCCCCGAGCCCTCTCAAGAGTAAAAACAACTCAAAGGTTTTCTTTCTCTCGTCATAACCCTAAATTTTCCCCAATTTTCACCTTCGACTCTTCTCCCTCTCACCTTCCCAGTCCAGCTCGGCGACAGCACCTGCAGATCGAACCCCTTCGCCGCAGATTCTAGCACCGCCGACACCGCCGATACTAAACGAGGTCTCATCTAAATCTAATCACTCCTACCACCACCACCACCACCCGACCCACCCCTTTAAAAACCTCATTTCGTCAATTCAAACCCCCTCTCTCTCTCTCTGCTCTCTCTCTCTCTCTCTCTACAGCTCTAGCTCTCCCAAGATCAAATCTCCAATCGCGGCAGAGTTCACAGAGAGAGTGCAGAGAGACGACACTCAACTGAATCCGAGTCCGAGCCCAAGCCCGAGTCCATGGCCCAGCAGACCAACGTCGGCGGCGGCAGCGGCGATCTGAGCACCACGGCGCAGCAGGCCCAGCCCAATCAGCAACATCAGCAGCAGTGGATGCATCAGCATCAGCAGCAGCAATGGATGGCGATGCAGTACCTGGCGGCGGCCATGGCGATGATGCAACAGCAGATGATGGTGTACCCGCAGCATTACATGCCTGCTTACGCCGCGGCGGTGGCGTATCAGCAGCAGCAACCGCCGAAGCAGCAGCAGCAGCAGTCGCAAAAGATGGGGCCTACTGATAGGTCAAGACCATCTGGGCTGGCGACCTCCACCATTGGATGGACGAAGCCTACCTTCACGGCTGCTTCGCCTACACCGGCCAGGTAGCTGCTCGGTTTTCGATTTGAATTTGGATTTAAATCCTCGTCCTCCCTCAAGCCTTCGGGTCAGTCACTCTAGAACCTTCTCCTCCATCTTCTTCGCCATTTCTGTTAGTGATTCATTTTCTGTTACTGAATCTGTTTTAATCTTTGAAAAATTGCAGAGCGATTCACTTATGGGAGACGTTTTGTAGCTACATTAGCATCAACAACAGCTCCAATTTCGAAGTCAGACATCATAATCAAGGTTTGATTTCAAAACAGCTTCCATCATACTGTTTCTATTTACCCTGGCTTGGCTTGCGTGAGGCTGGTTTGGTACCTTGTTGGATATACTCTTGGATGTCAGTTCTGTACCTTGGTTTCTTACCTGCAACTTTTGTTCCCCAGACCTTATATTATCCTGCTTTCTTTCTCTTTCACGATTATCCTTACTGCTGTTCTGTCTGAGTTGAGGACTTTGCTGTTTATCTGTTTTGGTCGATGTGGTCTTTCCTGATCTTGTCACAGGTTTCATTCCCATTAAGTCTTTTGAGGGTTGTTTTCTATCAAGAATAACCATCTCAAGGCCGACATTGTTGGCAGGCAGGACTTGTTCTGCTTGCAGAAGAAAGGAAGTATAGCTGACTGAATGCCTGCGAGAAACTGCTGTTGCCATCTTTACTCTTATGTTCTGTTTCTGTGTTTGCGGGCTTTTGATTCTTATCATAAAATGAATTTTGGGGAAAAAAAAGTTTAATATGAGCAAATGCAGGAAACAGACTGCTACTATTTCTATATATACTGCGTTTTTCACATGTCTAGCTAGCATTTCGCTTCTATTTAGACTCAAAATTTACCTGGGTTACATTGGTGTGTTTCATTCCTACCAAATTCTTAGAACCATCCAAAGATAACGTTTGTGCATAATTTTGTTTGTCAAGTCAACTCTGTTTGTTATGCACACCCATATTTATCGGGCCTGCATCTTGATGAATTGTTTAATTTCTTATTTGCATACAGATCGCTTTCTTGCATCCATCGAAGCACAAATTTGAGCACCCTCGTTTCTGTTATGAGCGATTAGAATATGTTGGCAAAAAAATCCAGGTACCAAGTTACAATTCCATCAATACTATTTATTTGACCTTAATGATTTAGCAAAATCCATATTTCTATTTTCACAAGCTACTTGAATATACTTGCTGACAATTCTGTGGTTGTCGGTTTATATCTTACTTAGGACCTTGTGATGGCTGAAAGGTTGCTGATGAACAGGTTATGGATACTTATGAGCACAACCGGAGACTAAGGAATCCTGCCACAACTGCTATTCAGCAAGCCATTCATGGCCTCTCATACACTGTACATGGGAAGCCAGATGTAAGACGCCTCATGTTTGAGGTTTTCGATTTTGAGCAAACACAACCTAAAGCTGTCAATGTGTGAAAACGGACGTAGTCCTATTGCAATCCCAATACATGGTAGAAACCAATCTTTCTCATTTTTTGGATTTTTTTTCTTCTTCATTATATTGTTTATAGAAATGTCGGGAAATATGTGATTGTCGCTAGCTAACATGAACAGACACTAATTTTGTAGTGTATGAGACCTTGTTTGTTTTGTGTGCTTGGGGAAAGAAAAAAGCTACAAGCTATGGACGTCAAGCGCCGTAGAAAACAAGCCAAGACTAGCAGCAGTTCCTTCTCTGAAGGCAAGTTTCAATCACTCAAATCAAACTTCTTCTGGGGTCTCTCTTCTTCGTTTTGCTTAACCATTTATGTGTTCTTCTTAGCTTTCATGCTTAAACTAAACTGGGTTTTTCTTTGTTTACTTTATCTGAATGGGGTTTTCTTTCTCGGGTGTTTTCTGGGGACAGGTACCTTTCTAAGTTTACTGTCTTTGAATCTTTCCATCATTTTCTGCATAATAAATTTCAGTACCCCATGCGACATCATTGCTGGTCCATATGGTTTCACTTATTTTTCAATATTAATAATTCAATGTGATCTATCTATGAAGACATGGTGTTGATTCTGAACCTTTATTGCATTTTGGACTTTGTTAATTTTGTAGAATCAAGTGTTCGATGTTGCAGACAAGGCAGCTCAGAATAGAAAATGTGCCTCTACAAGGAATGTTGCAGAGAAGGCAAATGATGAAGAGAAGGAGAAGCCTGTCAATAGAAGCAAGCAAGTACAACGTCCAAGGAAGGAAGTCAAGGCTTTCACCTCAACATTAACAGCTCGAAGCAAGGTGAGTTTAGAACTTAAATCTTATTGAATTATAAATATAATTTTCACTGCACTGCTTCTGTTTATTTGTTGGGGTATTAATCTTTTGTTTACTGCAGGCTATTGCTTCATTGGATGCATCACGACAGGTATAGAGAATCATTGCTTTTTATATATTACTAAACCAGTCAACCTCACATACTAATGTTATTCTCCAGACATTTTTCCTTCTCAGCTTGCATTTTCAGATGTTACATATTTGTTGGATCTCATTCGGGGAGGTAAGATTCTCTTATACAGGCCTTGCACATTTCTCTCATAGAAGCCATTAAGCTCCTTCCAATATTGTGCTCTGAGCTTTCATGTCTTTGGTGGAAACTCTTGCTCATGTGATATGCATGCTGGTTGATACTTTTTGTCTAGGAGTTTCATTAGGCATGTACATACATGTTAACACTAGTAAGATTAGTTATTACTTAATAGACACATACTAGAAAAAGAGATGAAGAATTTAACCATGTTTGAAATTAAAAATCATAGGCCCTGGCATTTTGGATTACCATAAGCCTGAGATGTTGACTTGAAATTTCTATGGTAGTGATAGGCTTTCATCAACTATTTTCTTGACTGATATCTGAATTTTATTGTGTGTGCTGGTTATAAGATTCAAAGGCCTAGTTTGTATCTCTACTAATGATTTCCATTTATCATGCTTCGCCGCTGTCACTATCAAACTTATCTCTGTAATTCTGTGGTGCGCAGATTTCACGCCAAGGGTCTAGCTCAATCAGATTTTGGATCCTGGAGAAGACGGGGGAGTGAAGCTAGTTCAACCTAATGCCAAGTAGGGTTGGCCTCATTTATATTGATCTAGCCAAACAACTCTATAGCTTTTTAGTACAATTTTCAGCTTTTGATTGTAGCCAGAAATGTAGCCATCTAGGTAGAAAATTGCTAGCAGCTTTTGAACTTGTGTATATGGTACTTGTGTATGTGGTAGAGGGTGTGCAGCATTTAATGATGGCTAGGAATGTAGCAGCTTAGGCTAGTTGCATGTATGTGGTACAGTACTTGAATGAAATGTAATGAAGCTTAATTTATATGCAATGGTTTTGATCAATTTTTTTTGCGGTAATGGTGCAGGTTTTGTACAACAGTGTACATGCTTTTGTGTTAAATATGTTGTATGTTTGAAGCTCAGACAACAAATTTTCATATGACCAAAAGCCTAAGTCTATTGTGTGATACAACATTACAACAAGCTAGCTAGATGCTCAAATCAGTTGTGTGAATCGTACAACTCAATAAATATGAAACGAAATCAGTTGTCTGAATCAGACAACTAAATAAGTAGGAAATGAAATTTATTGTGCGAATGAGACAACTGAATAAAATTGTAAAATTCTGTTGTATGTTTAAAACTCACACAACATAAAAGTATGTATATTCTGTTGTATGAACTAGATATGTCAGTGCAGCGAATGCCAAGTCAGCCATGGCATGGCATATAAGTTGTACAACAGAAATTAAAAGTGACTTGTCGGACGTTTCATCACACAAGCTCGAGATATACAACGGTTTTTCCGAACTCACACAACGGTGATTCACCGTTGTGTATTGAGTTTTTTGTAGTAGTGTATATTAGAATTAGGATTTATTTTCGTGTCAAGTAGTTTAGGGGCAGCTTGCTGCCGATCCTTTACCCCCATTAAAAGTGACAATTTTGATGTATATATGTAAAAAAAATTTTGTCTAACATTCTCATGTTTCAGGTACCCTTAATTCCTGACATAGAACGATCCCGACTTGCTTATACTACTAACGATCTTTTGTAGGGTTATTATTTGTGTGAGCCTCGCGGTTCTCATCAATAGGGAAGGCTGCAGCCGAACTTTGGACTTTAAATTCATCAAAGTTTGGGCTGCCGATCCATAAGAGAAGTCCGGGAACAATCGCAGCCGGTCCCCACCAAGGAAACGCACGGAAGATTCATGAAGAAAGAATGAGTGGCCGGCAAGGTTTTTGATTTCCTTTTTTGTGCCGGTTTTTCCCTAACTTTCCCCTATAAATAGAGGCCGAATTCTACACAGAAAATTGTCACATTCTAAAGAAAAAACTCTAGCAAAAGCTCTACCAATATTCAGCAAAAAATCCTACATGCAATTATAAGGCGAAAACCACCACCACCACCTCTAAATTTCTGCTGATTCCCTCACCACCATTCAGCCTCCAATCCGAGCCTCTCCACCACGCATTGAAAATCTTCTCAAGGTGTTTATAATCTGTGATCCACTCTACTTCATCTCCCTTTCGGTTTGTAATAGATTTTATGTAGTTATGTGTAGTTTTGTCGAACTCATGTGTATATTTGGTTATTGTGTTTTCATGTCTATGTAAAAAACGATTGTGAGTTTGGTTTTATAAAGATGCATGTCAATTTGATTCTTATGTTGTTAATAAGGTTTTCCAAAGATAAGTTTCGAATTGCATGATAATTTATAAGGAAAAGATGTAACAAGATAGTAAATAGGATAACCGGCAAGCATGTTAATTTGGTTTTAAATTCGGTCTTGGTTTGTTCTTTGAATTTGTGTGCCTCAAAGGTTGCTGCCCTATACAATTGCAATGTATTGTGGGTATCGATCTTATATTTGCCGTAGCAACATAGGTCAAATTGGTTTGGTTTGTGTTGTTGCCTAACAGTTAGAGTAGTTTAAAAGAACAAACTTTTTAATAAGAAGAGTGACGTCTTGCTTAATTAACTTGTCTCCAACTAAAAGATTTCGTGCTCAATTACTATGCATGTTTGTTTTCATCGATAGGAGTCTTGAAATATGTTTAGTATAATTTTAGGATTAGACGTAAAGTTAATCTTGAAATACTTGTGAAAAGTCATAATCGATTAGTAATACATATAGGAAGCTAATTAGGTTGGAACTAAGTCGAGTCTAGAACACTTTGATATGTTGTCGTGAGTCTTGCTTGCTAAATTGTTGTGTGTTTTGATTGCTCATGTACTAGTGCTTTGTGAAAGAATGTCGACCAACATGTACATAATAGCTTTCAGATTTTATTTCAAGTCTTTTAATTTCTTGCCAAGTTTAGGGGCAGCCCTATGCCTGCCGAACCTCATCATATCCCCATGATTTCGTGTTTTGTATATATGTAAATAACGTGATATTATTTGTGTATATATGTGTTTTGTGTTAACATTCTCATGTTTCAGGTATCCTTAATCTCCGGCTAGAACGATCCCTACTTGCTTATACTACTAACGATCTTTTGATGCCCCCCCCCCCCCTTCCCTTTCCTTGTCATCTTGTGCATCTGCTGCACAATCTCTCTCTCCCCCGCGTCTTCTTTCTCCATGCTGCTTTCTCCTCTGTCAGACAGGCCCCAACCCAAATTATAAGACGAGTCTTAAACGCAGTCTTAAAATAAGACTTGGGATGAGACCAAGTCTCAAAATTATAGGGTTTAGGCCCTTGAATTTTAACCATTGAAGCCCAAATTTTTTTAGTACCACAAAATTATAGGGTTTGTGACCTCCCATTGGAGATGCCCTTATGGATTTGGGGTTCACCGGCAGCTTGTTCACCAGATTCAACACATAACATATACACAGTGTAAATTAGATAGAGCTGTTGCATCGCCTTTGTGGAAAATTTCTTTTATTGCTCCCTAGGTAAGTCATCTATATCCCTCTCTTCTCAAAAAAGTTATATATATATATATATATATATATATATATATATATATATATATATATATATATATAGTTCCTATCCAGAGCGAACCTTCGCTCTGAAATTAACGTGCGAAGTTCTTTTTTTGACACATTTTTTTGTCATATATTCACGTCTCCACCGTTCAGATGTTAGAACCTAATGTCTAGATCATCTCTGTAAAATTTCATCCAACTTGATAATCGTTTGGCCTTTCATTATGGTGATTTACACGAACAGTTCAGGTTGAACATATATATTCGGTTTGTTCATTGATTTAATATAGTTTCGATACCTTAACAGTAACCAAATTAGATGAAATTTTGTAGGAATGATCTATACATTAGGTTCAAACATCTGAACGGTAGAGATGTTAAAATATGACAAAAAAGTGTGTCAAAAAAAAAAACTTCGCACGTTAATTTCATAATGAAGGTTAGCTCTGAATAGGAACTGTAAACACACACACACACACACACACACACACACACACACACACACACATATATATATATAGCCGTTCCACTAAGGGATCCCTTATTTTGTCCATTTTAAAGGATCAGTTATTAGACCAACTTTTTTTTTATCACATTTAACATCTCTACCGTTCAATTACTAAGTTTGTATGTGTAGATCATTATTGTGAATTTTTAGTTAAAATGGTGATCGTTAAGGCATTTAATTAGATGAAATCAATGGACATATGAAATCTGTCAAAGCTGAACCGTTCATGTTTTTATTTGTAAAATTTAATTTTGAATGCTCTAATGATTATCAGATTGAATGAAAATTTCCAGATATGATAGACTCATATAAACATGAAAGTTGAACGGTAGAGATGTTAAAATGTAATCGAAAAGTATATTAAATGATTGATCCTTAAAAACGGATAAAATAAGGGATCTCGTAATGGAAGGAGCATATATATATATATATATATATATATATATATATATATCTTGCTCGAATCATTTACCTTTTTTGATAGAGGCTCATACATCATCACCCCCTATTTTCTTTCCAAATTTAAGAGTACGCTTTCGTTTTGAAGAGAAGTGGTATGATGAGTCGTCCAGTAAAGAGACAATTATGATGAATTGGTGAGTCGTCGTGGTCACATCCAATAGTCAAATTTTAGTTTTGTGAATTTTAGTCATTTGAATTATCATGTGCCAACTAGTGTGGTGTAATTTGTTTATAGGGGTAAATGTATATCTTCGTAGACTAAGTATATTGAGGAAATTAAATTTGGGAAAATTGATTGTATGTTATAAATATTATAATGAAATATGTAGAAAACTAACTTATGTTTGATAATATTTGGGTGACAATCCACGTGGTCAACCCTAATTACGCGTATGATTCCATTTGGGGAGCCAAATCATTGTGAGACAAAACGTCCCCAAACTTTTACATGGGTTCATAAACCTTGTCTGTATGAGAGTTTGAGCGCTTAGATTTTAGATTAAAAAAAAGGTAATGAGAGAATAGTTTAAATCGTTTTTGACTGAAGAGTACTATTGGCTTTCTTAATTAGCTAAGGTAAAAGGATCAGACAATGTATCTTTAATGACCACGGCGACGTTTGGTGTACCTTTGGTTTTTTTTTTAAACAATTAGATTTTATCTATATTTAATTAAATTCTATTGTGTTTCTAAATCAAATTTATTAGATCATTATTCAGGAAACATGCTCTCTCGCTCTCTCCTTGGAGAAAGCCTACGAACGCAGACGGCATCTTTCGACGGCAACTGGACAATCAACTGTCTCTTGGCTGTAAACATTGGCTTCAGAAGAGTGGCTCCGCTGTCCTTTCTTTTCCCCTCACCGACGGCAACGAAGATGGAGATCGACGAGGTATTTGTTGGTTGAATCTAGTGAGCCACTTTGGTAATCAGATTCAGATCTCTTCGGCTTCGAAGCAGATTCGATGCTTGGGTTCATCTTCTTCGGCGTTTAAGGATGGAAGCGGTTATGGGCGCTGGATTCAGTGTGCCTTGGGGCTCGTTGGGTGGTGGGAACCACTTCTCTGCGGCGGCGGTGGTTTCTACAGGATTGAGGGTGGCGCAGTCGGCGGTAGATCTTTGGTTGTTTTGATAGGGGTGAGATTATGTTGATTTCATTGTTTGAGTTTGGGAGCTGGGGGGCCACCTTTTCGGTGGTGGAGTTTCTTGTCCCTGGGACCGGCAATGTTGACGATTTGTCGGCGGCTTTGAGCTGGTGGTGGTGTAGATATGAACTAATGAGAAATCCCTCTAGGTTTTCTGGTGGCGCTGCTCTCCTTTCAAGGGCGGTGACCGCACGTTTCTGGCGGTGACTGCTCGCTTCTGGCGGTAGCGCGATGGCAGGCAGCTTCGCTTGTGGTGGCTGGTCTAGGGCCGAGAGGTAGATTTGATGGCATTTTTGGCTGTGTTTTGGGTCTCTTGGGGTGGTGGTAACCACTTCAATGCGGCAATTGTGGTATTGCACGGATTAAGGGTGATGTCGTATGCGAAACCGGCACTGTTGACTTGACGCTGAGGGTGTTTGTCATTGGGTGATTCCAAACAACTTTTTTGGGTAAGAGCTTGGTGCCGGAGTTGGGCCTAGATTAATTTGGACATTCACTCTGCTGTGGATCTAGTTGGATTGGGTCTTTATGGCCCAGAGCAAGATCTAGTATTTTAGATTAAAGACAGTTTGATAACCTCGGTTGTTACCTTTGTTCTTGCTACTGAGTGTTTCAAAATTGTGAAAATAAAAGTGCTATAAATGGTCTTTAGAAGGTTAATGTACGCTTGATTATTAGGTACCTAGGTGCTGAATAGGTATTTAGTACTCATAAAGAGTAATTCTTTTTGTCGGCCCTCATAGATGTTTTATTCCTTGTATTGTTTACTGAGTAATATAAATTGACACAAAGTTTATAGTGGTTCGTTATGCCATCGGCGGTCATGACTACGTCCACTTAACATTTCACAATGATAAGCAATAGTCTTTGAATTGTTACAAATATAGAATAGCTGAAATCCTTTCTGCTTTCCTTACAATACTTGTTTCCAATGTAGGACAAGATATATATATATATATATATATATATATATATATATATATATATATATCCTATCCAGAGCGGGGCTCCTTATTTGACCTACTTTCTGATCAAATTTCTACATCTCCACTGTTCAGTATTCAGGTATATGTGTGTAGATCATCTCTGCAAAATTTCATCAAATTTGATAATCGTTTGAACATTCCCAGTCGTAATTAACACAAGTGGTTCATACTGAACAGATTCAGTATGTTCATTGTTTTTTTATCGTTTTGATACCTTAACGATCACCAAATTTAATGAAATTTTGCAGAGATGATCTACACGCATATACCTAAATACTGAACGGTAGAGATGTAGAAATTTGATCAGAAAGTTGGTCAAATAAGGAACCCCGCTCTTTAATTTCAGAGCGGAGCCCCGCTCTGGATAGGGACTATATATATATATATATATCCAGAGCGAACTTTGGCTCTGAAATTACATGTGAAACTCACTTTTTGACACACTTTTATATCATATGCACTATGAATAACCTTTAGAACCGGTTGACAGAATAAGCATATATATACTATATAATCAGTAAGTGAAACTTGAAGCAAGGAAAGTTAGTTTTAGAGCTCCAATCAAGTGAATCAACCTAAAAAAAAAATCGGACCTCTTGGCTAGCCCCTAGTATTTGCTCACTAAACGAGTAGGATCATGACCTTGTGATCAATCACTGGAATATTGTCAGATGCTCGAAGGAAGAGTGCTAAGCTTCTCCGGTTTCGCATCGGATGAGAACTCTCTAGGGTTGAGCTTTATTATAGCCAGAAACAAGGTTCTCCATTTGTTTTGCTTTAATGTGTTTCAAACTTTCAATCAACTCACAGTGAATGACTGAATATTGAAATGAACGTGCTAATTCGTAAAGTAAAAGAAATACACTATTTAATATAAAAAATCAAATGGTAAATAGTAAATAGTAAACTTTCATTTGACTTCCTCCTCAATTAGCTCTCCATCCATAAATAACTTCCTTAATTATCTCTACCATCTGTAACTTCCCATTTGTTTCAAGAAACGTTACTTCATTGGATATCTTTCTCGATTTCTCTACCCTAGCTAGTACGTAGTTCAATGTCTAACGATCCCTCCACCACCACCTCCTCCATTGCTGGAGACACCACCACAGCAATAACAAACGACACCATCAGCACCACCACCACCATCCCAGAAGACACCACCAAACCCTCAAACCCAGTGGACTCATCCTCATCCTCAGCTTCCTCCAAATCCCAAGCTGCAGCAATCCAATCCCTCTCTGCCATCCTCCCCTCCTTTTCCTCCA
This sequence comes from Potentilla sterilis, assembly GCA_963682095.1. Taxonomy (NCBI): domain Eukaryota; kingdom Viridiplantae; phylum Streptophyta; class Magnoliopsida; order Rosales; family Rosaceae; genus Potentilla; species Potentilla sterilis. The sequence goes on along the minus strand of OY821765.1, from coordinate 18,586,142 downwards.
GCTCCCACACCACCGCCCGTTCCCTCCTCCATGACTCCCATACATCCTCCCAAATCTCCTCCCTCCTCAAACAACCCGACTCCGGCGCCGGCGATAACAACCTCTGCCGCTGGCTCTACGACACCTTCCAGTCCTCCGATCCCGACCTCCAGCTCCTCGTCCTCCGCTTCGTCCCCCTCGTCGCCGGCCTCTACCTCTCACGTGTCCCTCTCCGCATCCCCCTCGCCGGCTTCGAGGCCGTCCTCTTGGCCCTCTATGCTCACGAGACCGCCTCTCGGGGAGGCCATTCAGTCACCGTCAACATCCCTGACTTGTCTCACACCAGCCTCTACCACGAAACCAAGTCTACCGCTGTCAAGAGCAATGCCACAGGGCTCAACCTGGCCGTTATATCACCCACCTTGGAACCTCACGGCACCATCAGATCCACACGCAGGCCTAGGATCGTCGGCGTCGCGCTGGAGTTGTACTACACTAAAATATATGAAATGCCGGTCGAGTCCAAGATAGATTTTTGCGAGTTTTGTAGGGTTTGGGCTGGTCAGAGCAGTGAGGGGAATAAGGAGGAGGGGGAGAGTAGTGTGGGGAATGATAATAAAGAAGGGATGAGGAGAGTTCCCTTGCCATGTGAATTGATGCAACCAGTTTTGAGGATTCTAGGGCACTGCCTTTTGTGCCCTAATCAGAACAAGAAGGTGACAAATAAGGCGAGTGAAGCGTGTAGGAGTTTATATGCGAGGTCCATGCATGACGTCAATCCCAAGTTTATTTTGGCTACTGGGAGTTTGCTTAGGCTAGCCAAAATGGCTCTCGACTCCACCAAGCAAGACCTGTTTGATCCAACTGAGGTTCCCAAATCTAGAGTCATCTCTTTGTAGCTAGCTTATTATCTAGCATCACAATATATATATTCGATGCTGAAATGTCCCATGAGAATTGAAACACCTTAATTTAATTCATGCTGTGCTGTTTGTTCCAACATTATTCCAACAATTTAGTGTTCTTATACGTCTTAGGTATTTAGGATTGACCATATATTAAGGTTATTTTTTCTGGCCATGAGAGATTTCCAACAAGACAATGTTGTAATGATTACAAAATTTAGCTTTGCAACGTGATTGTGATTTCGATTTTGATCAGAAATTTCAGTTCCTTTTCTGGTTCTAACTAAGTGTAATAGCTTGGATTTATTATTAGGTGCTGACCTTTCTGACTGATGAGATATCATAGCTGGTAATTTAGTTACATGTCATATATAGACTTACACACGTACACAAGTGCACGTACAAATGACGTTAAACATAGTCTTACCAAAACAACCATGAACTTGGTAGATGTAACATAACCGTAAAATTTAAGGCATGGTTTCTTGATTCTTTACGTTGGTAGGAATCATATATAGACACAGATATCGAACCCTAATTAAGCATAACCAGCTCTGAAACACTAAACCTCAAGAGTCCCATGATACAAGTGTACAACCATGGGTGCTAGCTGCTGCCTCAAAAACCTCGATATGGCAGTTGGATCAACTGGGTTTCTGTTCCATCATGTAACTGCATGCTGTCCATCGGGACGAAGAGGCGTATAGAAAAGAGAAGTTCTCGATTATGCGTGACCAACTTGAAATTATTAGGGAGACCAAGAAGTAAGAATTTTCTAAAAGATCAATACCAAATAATCTTTTAATACTTGAATTGAATATAAACCATATGTAAATAAGAAATTAGAATAAAGATTAGAACTATACCTGCTGCATTGAAGCTAATCGCCATTGATCTAGTAGCCTTAGTCTTCTGAAAATCTTTCACAATTGCTCTATATGGGATAGAATACTAAATGCGTTAGTGATGATATCACGGACTAATGCTCATGCATTTATAGTGATCAACTAGTGCGTTGCCCATTAAAGAGTCCTAGTTGATCTCTATAATGTTTCCTTATTGTCATGAGATTCATATCGGATTCTATATAAGATTCTTACTAAATATATTGATTATATGTTTTTCAATATATCACAAAGATTACATTCCTTATTCAACTCTTATTATTTAGATAATGTTTAATCAATTGCTTAATACTCAAGACATAGAATTAATGTACAAGTCCATTATATTCTTTCAATCTCGAGCTCCCACTGGACTGTACAATGATTCAAATGTAAGCAAAAGAATCAAAACAGAAACTAAGTAATAAACTTAAGACATGCTTGAGCTGTGCTATAAGATGTATAAATCCAAAAGCAAACAACTCAGTCACTTCACATTAACAAATGCAGAACCTAAGATCTAACAAATTCAATAGAAAATGCAGATTGAAGATCACTGTAAATGTTCCTGTAAAGCACAAGAGTTCCAGATATGAACTAGAGTAGAGCTAATGACATTTTCACACATATATTACTGCATTGTCAAAAATTCGCTTGTCCTACGTATGGTTTTAAATAAAAACTCAAAAATCACAAGCAACTTAACACTAGTGGACATAAACATGCTTGCTAACTGAAAAGGCAACAATGTATAGAACATATACTGCACATAAGTATTCACTTGAACTTCTCAATAACTTGAATAATAAAATTGAAATTTGAAACTGAACTTCAGAACATACAAAATCAAGTATAAATGGAATTCCTCAACTTTATTTGATAACATAATCAAGTTTACATAACCAGAAAACATAAATACAAGAATAAAACAAAATATTGAAAATCTGTAACTAAATTTTGAATGCTCCCACTAAACTCCAGAATCCAACTTCTCAAGAACACCTAGTCTAGTACAATGATTCTTAAAAGTTTCAACTGGTAAAGGTTTGGTAAAAGAGTCTGCTAACTGTTCTTCTGTAGCAATGTTTAAAATTTTGACTTCACAATTCTTGACTCTTTTCCTCACACCATAATTGTTTCTGCACAAACCAGTGGGCCTGGTAGAGACAGATGAATCCAAGCGTGATCTCCTATAAACCTTCTTACTAAGGGGAATACCGGGTGGGCCGGCCTTCTCCTCTCCGATGCCTAAGTTAGTATAGTTGGAATGAATATAACTTAAGCACGTATATAAGCAGTAGGAAAGATCAGTTACCTATTAATGAGGGTAGTGGAGGCCCTTATATAGGTGGCCGGGAGTGAGGTCTGGCCTCACCCTTCGATGTGAGACTGGTTTCCTTCTGTTTGCACGTACATCAAAGGGCAGCTCTGGTGACCTCTTTGGTAGGCTGGCGCCCCCGGTCCCCGGGCCCCTGGTCGCAAGGTAGACTGCTGGACCCCGGGTCCGGGTGCTGGTGATCCAGTCCCGGGCCTCGGACCGGCCCCTGGTACACTAGATGCGGGTCTGTGGGCCTGCTGTAGCCCCTCTGTGGCTACTGTCAACAAGTCCCCCAAGTTCCCGGTCAAGTGCAATCTTGAATGGGGACTTAATCTGTCTTGCTCTTGTCCAGCAGACCCGCAGGGTTACCAACCCAACGGTGCCCAGTCCCCCAAGTCCGTATTGAAGATTGGGCGTGACCGGGCGTGTGATCAGAGGAGGCGTGGTGAGTACCTGTTAATGATGACGTGCAACAGCTATGAGTATGTTTGCAATACCAGTGGCACTGTGCTCAAGTGTTGTCGTGCCATGAGCATGGAGCGGGGTGAAACCCGGAGAGTGCATGGGATGATAATGAGGCGTTGAAATCCGCCATGCCATAGATGTGTGCATGGAATGATAATGGGGCGTTGAAATCCGCCATGCAATAGATGTGTGCATGGAATGATAATGAGGCGTTGAAATCTGCCATGCAATAGATATGCATGGAATCTCGACCGGGCGTTCTGCCATATCAGAGCGAGCCGGAGAGTGCATGGGATCTCGACCGGGCGTTCTGCCAAATCGAAACAAGTCCCCCAAATGAATTTGTGCATTAGATCTCGACCAGGCGTTCTGCTATATCGGAGCGAGCCAGAGAGTGCACGGGACCTCGACCGGGCGTTCTGCCATATCGGAACGAGTCCGCATTGCTAGGCTGCGGGGAGGTGGCCCCGGTGTTACGGTCTGTTGAAGCACCGGTTAACACTTACTAGTTCTTCTCAGCTGGTGTTGGAATAAGCGTTGAGGTAATGTGCAGGTTTGTTAGCCTGCGGGGAGACTTGTTCTGTGTTAGAGAAACAATCTGCCCGATGGGGTGGCGTTGAGGTGACAAGTCTCGCCGTGGAGCCCCACATTGATCGCAGTTCAGTGCGATGCAGGGTTTTTATCCTGCTGGACAAGAGTACATGTGTTAGATGTAAACTCACCCGGGTGTATAAAGCCCATGCTGGTCGAATGTTCTCATAACCGGTGTCATGCCATGGAGCCGGTTGTCTGATACCTAACAGGTGAGATGCCATGGAGCCGGGTGGATGTCTCGTACCCGGAAAAATGCTCTCGAGCCGGTTGAATGATACCTAACCGGTGAGATGGTCTCGAGCCGGTTGAATGATCATAACCGGTGAGATGGTCTCGAGCCGGTTGAATGTTACCGAACCGGTGAGATGCCATGCAGCCGGTTGAATGATACCTAACCGGTGAACTGCCATGGTGCCGGCTGAAAGATCATAACCGGTGAATTGCAGTGGAGATGCCATGCAGCCGGTTGAATGATACGTAACCGGTGAACTGCCATGGTGCCGGTTGAAAGATCATAACCGGTGAATTGCAGTGGCGATGCCATGCAGCCGGTTGAATGATACGTAACCGGTGAACTGCCATGGTGCCGATTGAAAGATCATAACCGGTGAATAGCCTTCGAGCCAGTTGAAAGATCATAACCGGTGAATTGCAGTGGAGATGCCATGCAGCCGGTTGAATGATATGTAACCGGTGAACTGCCATGGTGCCGGTTGAAAGATCATAACCGTTGAGTAGCCTTCGAGCCGGTTGAAAGATCATAACCGGTGAATTTCAGTGGAGATGCCATGCAGCCGTGGAGCCTGGGGAAGTGGGGGAGGGGGGGGGGGCCTGACGCCTTGGTTCCCGCTCCTAACTCCCTTACCTGTCGCCAGCAGGCGGGATAAGTGGCTGACATGCATTTAAGGAGGAAGTCCATCAGTCCCATCAGTTATGATGGTGTGGGAAGTTTACCAATGCTGGGACACGTGCCAGTACGGAGTGATCTGAGATGGAAGGTCTGGATTCACAGGCGTTTGAGTTGCTCTGATTGCGTGTTTTGGGGGGATTACAAGCGCCTAGGGCACCGGACCTCTCTATAAAAAGGCCTCTTCTGCCTTCTTAAGTTCTATTTTGCTCTTTGCTTAAAGAGAATAAAAGAAGGCTAGAGAGAAATCCGGCGAAAGCTCTGTGGAGGTGCCCCGCGACATCCGTTGCCTCAAGCGCTCTTGCTTTTTGCCTACCATTGCTCGCTGCTTTCGCAGGGCGGACTTTCCTCAGTTGTGCATAATAATCGGTAAGTCTTGCTTTCCTTGCCCGGTGTTGTTCTTCTTTTTCTTTTTGGTGTTTTGCTGCAGGGGGGGGGGCCTCTGTTGCCGACTGAGTTGTTTTAAGCGGGGCGTCTGCGGCAAATTTGGGGAGGGGCCGCAGAGGGCGCTGTTCTAGCCTGTTGCTGACCAGCGCTAGGGTTCTGTTTTCTTCCCCTTAGGTTAAAATGTCTTCTGCAAGTTCTGATGGGGCTTCCAAATCGGCCGTCAGGCGTCCCGTCGTGGACGATGAGGAGAGACTGGAGGACTGGCTTGGTTCGGAATCCCCGGAGTCTGAAGTCGCTGACCGCTCCAGGAGTGGGGCTTCGTCTTCCAAGTCCTCGAGATCTGAGGAAATCACGCACGGGGTGCGCCTTTCTGGCACTGCGCCCGTGAGCTACACCATTGGGAGGGGGAAAGGTGTCGTGGTGTGCGATGAGCCGGAGGGTAGCATGAACCCCGGAGAGATTGCTGCTTTCCGGGAGACGTGGAGTATCCCGGATGAGGTAGCGCTACGGCCACTGAATCCCGAAGAGTCAGCCTGTAATCCGGAGGCGGGTTGGATTGCCGTGCATCTAGACCAATTTTGCCACGGGTTTTCGCTCCCGCTGCCAGACTTCGTGCAGTACATGCTCAGTGCTCTGCAAGTGTCTCCCGCGCAGCTGCCCGGGCTCCAGTGGAGGCGACTGCTGAGCCTCGGCTGCCTGTACGAGTTGTACGGGATGAGTATGCCGACGGTAAACGAATTCCGGGCGCTGTACAAGATATCCTACTCGAAGAAGCGAGGGTCCCGGGGTTGTCTGACCTTCAGCGCCCGGTGCTTTCAGCCTATCATCACCAATGTGCCTTCTTGGGTGGATAATAGCTGGAGGAAGAAGGTGGTGATGGCGGGCGGGAAGTGGCAGAAGAGGAGGAAGATGTACCGGGTTCCTGGCGCCTTCCAGCCCCTTGGCGATCAGTCGTTCGAACTATCCAAGTTGGAGCGGGAGAGGATCATGACTATACTCGGATGCTGGGACGATCTTGAACGGAGCTCTTACAACTTCATCCGGCGGGAGGTGTTGGAGTATTGCTGTCTCGGGCGGGATCCCGGTGCGTAGTAAGCTTTAGCGGTAGCACTTCTACTAACTGAGTTTTAAATACTAACTTTTTGCTTGTTCTGCAGGTGCATCTTCCCGGGCGGTCATCAAACCCGACACCACTTTATCCATGGACGGTGAAGACCTTCTCTCGAGGCTGAAGGAGAAAGGGGAGCCCGTTTCGCGGACCTCGGTGGACGAGGAGTCCGGTCGGCTTACGGTTCATGCCGAACCTAGGGCCATGGATGTTGAGGATGACGCCTATGTCCTGAGGCGTGTGAAGAGCCACCCTGCTGCGCCCAAGGCGGGACCCGGCAAGGGCAAGATTACCGGGGGGCCACCAAAGGTTCCCGGTGGGGTGAGCCGGATCCCGTACCGGCCGGGGTCAGTCCCGCTGGTCACCCGGGTCACTCGGGTAGGCGCACGATCTTCTTCGCCGGAAGGCCAGGGGGAGAAGAGGCGGAGGGTCATAGAGTTCGTCCCTCCGCGCTGGTGACGCTGACCGGCGGGTCGTCCGGTGAGAACTTGGCCAAGCGGCTCAAGGTGACTAGCGGTGCGTCGAGTTCCGCCGGGGAAAAGGCTACTGCTGCTCCAGACTCTGCCGGGCAGCGGAGTAGCCCCGCGCCTGCGGAGGCACAACGGGGGAGCTCGGAGAGTGCGTTCGTCCGGCAGCTGGCGGCAGACTTGGCTGGCCTTGGTCTGGACAGACCTGGGGTCACCGGAGCCTTGGCGGGCGGGAACCGCCAAAAGTGCAAGGAGTCGGTCCTCCGGGTAAGAATTGCCTGGTGCCATTACACCGCTCGTAACTCATTACCTTTGCTGCTTGCTTAACTGGCTTTCTGTTGTTATGCAGTTGCTGTACAATCTGTACCAGCCGGATCCGAGCGAGGAGCTGCCGGAGCTAAAGAGGCAGGTGACCGCTCTGACAGAAGCCCGAGAGCGCCTGGAAGTAGAGAAGTCCCGGCTAGAGCGGGAGAATGCCAGATTGGAGGAGAGGGCCAAGAAGCAGGTGGCCAAGCTGGAAGAGCAGGTCCGGAGCCTGGAGAAGGAGAAGGAGCTGGCTGAAGAGGAGAGGGCCGAGCTGGAGGCCAAGGTGGACGAGCTCCAGGTGGGAGCTGCCGCTGTGCGCGCCATCTCTACCGCTGCGGCCGGGGAAGAGGACCCGGAGCTCTACGAGCGGGTTGTTCTCAAATACCATGAGAGCGATCAATTCCTTAGGTTCCTGGAGAAGGCCAGGGAATCGGGTATCGCGGACGCGTACACGGAGTGGGAGGAGAAAGGGTACCTGGATACCTCCCGAATGCCGAAGGCCGGAGCTGATGAGGATATCCATGAGCAGTCGGCGGAGGAGCAACCGGAAGGGGAGGGTGGGCCTCAAATTGCTGGAGAAGGCGTGGCGGCTTCATCTGGAGAAGCTGGTGGATTGCCCGCTGAGGGGGGAGGCGTGGCTCCTTAAGATTTTGCCTTTGCTCTTTTTTGTAAACTCTCCTGTTGGAACGGTTTCTGCTTGTATTATTCCTTGAATATAAATATACTTGAACTGGTGGAACCGGTGGAATTTTCTCAAAATAGTTTGCATATATATCTCGTGATGTTACAGCGATTGAACCGATGATATGCCAAACTAACCGCTTGGAGGCTTGGCGGGCCTACCATCCCTGGCCTTGCTCCCGGTCGGGATCTGCTCTCATTTCCCCTATATACCGCTGGAGCTGGCGGTTACTAATCAAACCCTCCACCGCTGTCTTGAGAGCAAAGCACTTGCTCGTTCGATGAGTAGCTTCATCATGATAGGAGCAGTACTTGCCCGTTTGCGCCGTGGTAAGCTTCCCCTTCGGGTACTTTCTCCTGGGCGGTGGGGGAATGATGTTCCCGTTCTCGTGCAAAATGTCCTCATATGAAGAGGTGAGAGCGGTGAAGACCTCTTGACCGGCCGGTTCTGCTGGCATGATTGCCAGGGGGCGTTCCGGCTTGTGCTCGCCCTGGGGTTTATCATGATAGGGCATCTGCTGCCGTTGCCTCCAATTTCTGTTGGGCTGGCTCGGTTCTCGCTCCACTGGCTGGCCTTGTCTTCTTGGCTGGGCGGGGGGTGCTCTTCCTTTTCAGCAGGTGCTGCCCGTATGTTTCGTGGTCGGCCTGAGCATGCCTGATGGCCATTGCCATTAACTCGTCATACCCCTGCGGGAGTTCCACCTGTACGGTGTAGGAAAATTTTCCTGGCCGGAGCCCTTGTTTGAACGCCATCTCGGCGATACTCTTGTCGAGGTTCCGAACCCCGGCCGTCGTCGTCTGCCAGCGGTTGACGAACGTCCTCAGTTCCTCGCCGGGCGCTTGTATGCAGTTGAAGAGGACGGTTGATGTCCAGGCTCTCTCGACCCGGAGGGTGAAATGGCCTACAAACCGGTCGGCCAACTGTTCGAATGCCTCGATTGAGTTCGCCGAAAGCTCATAGAACCAGCTGAGCGCCTCTCCAGACAGGGTTTCCTGGAAAATATTGCAGCATACTGCATCGGAGTAGCCCTTGGCGCACGTCTGGGATCGGAAACTGTCCAGGTGCTGGTACGGGCAGCCAGACCCTGAGTAGGTGAGCTTTAGGGATTTCTGGTTACCAGACCTCCTCGATTCCAGTACCCGGTGTGAGAAAGGGCCCATGCGCTCGTTGAATCTCGCGTCTTCCATCGGGCGCGCCGCCCTTCTCTCGTTGGTCTCCATTTGGGCCTTCAGATCCGACACAGTGTCGGCGAGTATCTGCAATGCCCGTGCAGTCGGGGTCACGACTTCATCCTCGAATAAAGTGTGTGGCTGGCGGGGCGTCGGCGTGCTCTTTGGCGGGGCCGTGCCGGCCGGTGACTCCTCTCGCTCAGGATCACTGGGCCTCCTGCCTAATGATTGTCCCGCCTCAAACCGTTGAGATTGGCTTGGCGGGGGTGCTTGTGCCCTGGTCATAACGTCGTTCCGCTGCTGTCCTCTCTCTAGGGCGGCTACCAGGGCAGCGTTCACCGCCTCCATTTTCTCATATCGGGCATTGGATTTGGCTCTATCCCGGTCGCCCTCCTCGCGCAGGCGACCGACTTCTGCTGCCATAGCCCGTATCTCCCCCGCCATATCGCTCACGTCGGAGCTGTACGTGGTGTCCTGGTCGCTGTTGCCGAACGGGCTCTCCTCCCGGTCACTCGGGTCATACGAGAATGTTAAGCAAAAGCCCCGGTGTGCTGGCTTGTCGCCTTCTACTGGGCCTTTCCCGCGCGAGATGTCATGGTGTGGCCCCGGCGTGCCGGTCGGCCTCCCACAGCTCCCACCTTCCTGATCGCCCTGGTCGCCGCGCTGCTCCCGCACAACGACCGGGGTGGAGATGAGTGTTTGCACTGGTGCAACACGCCGCTCCTCGGTGGCATTTCTTTCCTGGCCTGCTTCCGAATTTTCTGCCATTGATAGTGCCTTATGTGGTTTTTTTTTTCTTCAAAGGTTCCGACAGACGGCGCCAATTGTTTCTGCACAAACCCGTGGGCCTGGTAGAGACAGATGAATCCAAGCGTGATCTCCTGTAAACCTGCTTACTAAGGGGAATACCGGGCGGGCCGGCCTTCTCCTCTCCGATGTCTAAGTTAGTATAGTTGGAATGAATATAACTTAAGCACGTATATAAGCGGTAGGAAAGATCAGTTACCTATTAATGAGGGTAGTGGAGGCCCTTATATAGGTGACCGGGAGTGAAGTATGGCCTCACCCTTCGATGTGGGACTGGTTTCCTTCTGTTTGCACGTACATCAAAGGGCAACTCTGGTGACCTCTTTGGTAGGCTGGCGCCCCCGGTCCCCGGGCCCCTGGTCGCAAGGTAGACTGCTGGACCCCGGGTCCGGGTGCTGGTGATCCGGTCCCGGGCCTCGGACCGGCCCCTGGTACACTAGTTGCAGGTCTGTGGGCCTGCTATAGCCCCTCTGTGGCTACTGTCAACAATAATACTTGAGATCAATGTGCTTAGGATTGGTTGATCTCTTACTGTTTTTATAGAAAAACACTGCAACCTCATTATCACAATATACACTTAGCTTATTTGGAATTACATGGCTCAGAATCTTTGTCTATATCAGAAAGTTTCTGATCCATAGACCTTCATAGACACCTTCATAAACAGCTATGACTTCTGCTTGCATAGTAGAAGTTGCAACTATAGTCTGTTTCATGGTTTTCCATGCAATAGCACCTCCAGCTAACATATATATACACATAACCACAGGTAGACTTATCTGAATTTGAATAGTTACCAGCATAATCAGAATCTGTAAAGCCTTATAAACTAAGTTCTTCACTCTTCTATAAACAAGCAAATGATTTTTAGTTCTCTGAAGATATCTGAGAACCTTCTAACCAGTATTCCAATGTTGAATTGATGAATTACTTTGAAATCTAGAAAGCATACAAACTGCAAATGCTAAGTCTGGTCTAGTGCATACTTGAGCATACATTAAACTACCAACTAGCCTAGCATATGGCTTTGAATCCATATTAGCTTTTTGTTCTGCAGACATAGGTAATTTGTTTTCATGCAATTTATCTCCAATAGACATAGGGACTTCACCAGAATTACAAGTTTCATTCCAAAACGTTTCAGAATTTTTGTAATGTAACTTGCTTGTGACAAACCTAATAAGCCACATTTTCTGTCCCTTTTTATCTCAATGCCTAAGACAAAATATGCTTCCCCCAAATCTTTCATGTCAAATTTCTTTGACAGAAAGATTTTTGTGTCTTTAAGTAATTTTACATTACTGCTTGCTAGGAGAATGTCATCAACATATAAAATGAGAAAAATAAAATTATTTCCCACAGTCTTGAGATAAATGCATTCATCAACAATATTTTCTATAAAACCAAAAGTTGATATTACTGAATCAAATTTCCTATACCACTACCTAGATGCTTGTTTTAATCCATAAATTGATTTCTTAAGTTTACAAACTGTTTCTGCACAAACCCTGGGGCCTGGTAGATACAGGTGAATCCTCGTGTGATCTCCTGCCAACCTGCTTACTAAGGGGAATACCGGGCGGGCCGGTCTTCTCCTCTCTGATGCTTAAGTCAGTATAGTTGGAATATATATGACTTGAGCACGTATGTAAGCGGTGAATGAGATCAGTTACCTATTAGTGAGGGTAGTTGGGGCCCTTATATAGGTGGTTGGGGGTGAGGGCTGGCCTCACCCTTCGATGTGAGACTGGTTCCCTTCTGTTTGTACACTCTGGTGCCCTCTTTGGCAGGAATGCGTCCCCGGTCCCAGGGTCCCTGGTGGCAGGATAGACTGCTGGACCCCAAGGCCGGGTGTTGGTGATCCGATCCCGGGCCTTGGGCCGGGCCCTGGTGCACTAGCTGCGGGTCTGTGGGCCTGCTGTAGCCCCTCTGCGGCTACTGTCAACAAGTCCCCCAAGTTCCCGGTCAAGTGCAATCTTGAATGGGGACTTAAGTCTGTCTTGCTCTTGTCCCCCAGACCCGCAGGGTTACCAACCTAACGGTGCCCAGCCCCCAAGTCCGCGTTGAAGATTGGGCGTGACCGGGGTGAGTACCTGTTACCGATGGTAAGCAACAGTTTATAAGTACGTTTGCAGTATAAGTAGTATTGTGCTCAAGTGTTGTGGTGCTATGAGCATGGAGTGGGGTGAAACCCGGAGAATGTAGGAGATGATGTCATGATGCCATGCAATAGATGTGTGCATGGAATGATAATGGGGTGTTGAAATCCGCCATGCAAGAGATTTGTGCATGGAATGATAATGGGGCGTTGAAATCCGGCATGCAAGAGATTTGTGCATGGAATTCCGACCGGGCACTCTGCCATATCGGTATGAAGCGGAGCTCATTGGGCCACTACTGGGCGGTCTGCCAAATCGGTACCGAGCGAAGTTCACTGGGCCACTACTGGGCGGTCTGCCAAATCGGTACGGAGCGGAGTTCACTGGGCCACTACTGGGCGGTCTGCCAAATCGGGATGAGTCCCAGGTGAACTTAAGTACTGGACCTCGACCGGGCATTCTGCCGTAACGAGACGAGGTGGAGTAAAAGACCTCGACCGGGCGTTCTGCCAAAAGGAGACGAGTCCGGGAGTATGGGACCTCGACCGGGCGTTCTGCCATATCGAGACGAGTCCATATTGCTAGGCTGCGGGGAGATTACCCCGGTGTTGCGGGCTGTTTGAAGCACCGGTGAACACTTGCTAGTTCTTCTCAGCTTGTGTTGAATAAGGGTTGAGGTAAGGGGGGTGGCGTTGAGGTGACAAGGCTCGCCGTGCAGCCCCCGTTTGCCGCAGCTGGTGCGATGCAGGGTTTTTATCCTGCTGGACAAGAGTACATGGGTTAGATGTAAACTCGCCCGGGTGTATAAAGCCCATGCCGGTCGAATGTTCTCATGACCGGGGTCAAGCCATGGGGCCGGGCGGGACTCGACCGGGCGTCCTGCCATATCGAGACGAGTCCCCCAGTGAAATGCCATGGGGCCGGGTGGATCGCGTTCCTGGTAAATGCTCTCGAGCCGGTTGAATGATCATAACCGGGGAGATAGTCTCGAGCCGGTTGAATGTGACGTAACCGGTGGGCGAATCTCGACCGGGCGTCCTGCCGTAACGAGACGAGTCCCCCAAGTGAGATGCAGCTGGGTGGGCCTCGACCGGGCGTTCTGCCATATCAAGACGAGTCCCCCAGTGAAATGGTATGCAACCGGTTGAATGATACCTAACCGTGAACTGCCATGGTGCCGGGCGGATGGCTCATACCCGGATAGATGCTCTCGAAGCGGTTGGTGAATCACAACCGGTGAGAGGTCTTCAAGACTTGCAGCGAAGAAGCCATGCAGCCGGTTGAATGATCATAACCGCGAACTGCCATGGTGCCAGGCGGATGGCTCATACCCGGATAGATGCTCTCGAAGCGGTTGGTGAATCACAACCGGTGAGAGGTCTTCAAGACTTGCAGCGAAGAAGCCATGCAGCCGGTTGAATGATCATAACCACGAACTGCCATGGTGCCGGGCGGATGACCCATACCCGGATAGATGCTCTCGAAGCGGTTGGTGAATCACAACCGGTGAGAGGTCTTCAAGACTTGCAGCGAAGAAGCCATGCAGCCGTGGAGCCTGGGGAAGTGTGGGAGGGCCTGACACCTCGGTTCCCGCTCCTACCTTCCTGTCGCCAGCGTGTGGGACAAGTGGCTGACATGCATTTAAGGAGGAAGTCCATCCGTCCCGTCAGTTATGATGGCATGGGCAGTTTACCAATGCTGGGACACGTGCCAGCAGGGAGCGGTTTTGAGATGGAGGGCCTGGATTCGCAGGCGTTTGAGTTGCTCTGATTGCGTGTTTTGGGGGGATTTCAAATGCCTAGGGCACCGGTTCCCTCTATAAATAGGCCTCTTCTGCTCTTCTTTCTACTTTTGCTTCTTGCTTTTAGAGAGACTAAGAGAAAGAGAGAAAATCCGGCGAAAGCCCTGAGCTACTTGCCCCACGAGATCCGTTGTTTCAAGCACTCCCTAGTCTCTTCCTACCATTGCTCGCTGCTTTTGCAGGGCGGACTCTCTTTGGTTGAGCATATTAATCGGTAAGTTCTTGCGTTGTTTGCCCCGGTGTTTTTCTTGCTTTTGCTTTTGTTGTTTTGCGGCGGGGGGGGAGGGATCTCTGTCGCTGACCGAGTTGCTCTGCGGCATACTTGGGGAGAGGCCGTAGAAGGCGCTGTTGTAGCCTGTTGCTGACGAGCGCTAGGGTTTTGTTTTCTGCCCCTAGGTCAAGATGTATTCTTCAAGTTCTGACGGGGTTTCCGAATCAGCTGCCAGAGGTCCTATTGTGGACGATGTGGAGAGGCTGGAAGGCTGGCTCGGTTCGGAATCCCCGGAGACCGAAGTCGCTGGCCGCTCCCGGAGCGGGGCTTCGTCTCCGTCTTCGTCTTCCAGGGCCGAATCCTCGGAGACTGAAATACCGTACGGGGTGCGCCTTGCCGGTGCGCCGGCCGTGAGCTACACCATTGGCAGAGGGAAGGATGCCGTGGTGTGTGATGAACCGGAGGGTAGCATGACCCCTGGAGAGATTGCGGCGTTCCGGGAAACGTGGGGTATCCCGGATGAGGTTCTGCTGCGGCCCCTGAATCCTGGAGAGTCAGCCTGCAATCCGGAGGCAGGTTGGGTTGCCGTGCACCAGGAGCAGTTTCGGCACGGATTCTCGCTCCCGCTGCCGGACTTCGTGCAGTATATGCTGAGTGCGCTGCAAGTATCGCCCGCGTAGCTTCCTGGGCTCCAGTGGAGGCGACTACTGAGCCTTGGCTGCCTATACGAGCTGTCCGGAATGAGTATGCCAACGGTAAACGAATTCCGGGCCTTGTATAGGTTGTCCTACTCGAGGAAGCAGGGGTCCCGGGGTTGCCTGTCCTTCAATGCCCGGAACAATCAACCGATCATCACCAATATGCCTTCATGGGTAGATAATAACTGGAGAAAGAAGGTGGTGATGGTGGGCGGGAGGTGGCAGGTGAGAAGGAAGATGTACCGGGTTCCTGGCGCCTTCCAACCCATTGGCGACCAGTCGTTCGAGCTATCCGAGCTAGAGCATGAGAGGATCTCGACCATACTCGGATGTTGGGATGACCTGGAACGAAGTTCTTACAACTTCATCCGGCGAGAAGTGCTGGAATACTGTTGTCTCGGGCGGGATCCCGGTGTGTAGCAAGCCCTAGCGGTGATACTTGTGCTAGGTCTGCCTCAAAATACTAACTGTTTGCTTGTCCTGCAGGTGCATCTTCCCGGGCGGTCACAAAGCCCGAAACCACTCTTTCTATGGACAGGGAAGACCTCCTTAACAAGTTGAAGGAGAAAGGCATGACCGTCTCGCAGACCTCGGTGGACGAGGAGTCCGGCCGGCTCACGACTCATTCGGAACCGAGGGCCATGGATGTCGATGGCGACGCCTACATACTGAGGCGGGTGAAGAGCCATTCTGCTGCGCCCTCGGCGGTGCCCGAAAAGGGCAAGACTACCGGGGGACCAGTGAGGATTCCCGGTGGAGTGAGCAGGATCCCCAACCGCCCGGTATCTGTGCCGCTCGTGACCTGGGTAACCCGGATAGGCACACGATCTTCTTCTCCCGAAGGCCGGGGAGAGAAGCGGAGGGGCGTGGACATTCCTCCCTCCGCGCTGGTGACGGTCACCGGTGGGTCGTCCCGGGAGAACCTGGCCAAACGTCTGAGGGTAACCAGCGGTGCACAACCTAACTCTACTGGGGAGAAGGTTGCCGTCGCCCGGCAGAATAGCCCTGCGCCTGCGGAGGCACCGAGGGGAAGCCCGGACAATGCATTCGTCCGGTAGGTGGCAGCGGACCTGGCCAGCTTTGGTCTGGACAAACCCGGGGTCGCCGGTGTTCTGGCGGGTGGGAACCGGCCAAAATGCAAGGAATCCGTCCTCCGGGTAAGTACTGCGTGGTGCCACTACACTGCTTGTAGCTTGTTTTCTTTTGCTGCTTGACTAACTGCCTTTGTTGTTGTGCAGTTGTTGTACAGTCTGTACCAACCAGACGCCAGCGAGGAACTGCCAGAGCTGAAAAGACAGATAGCTGCTTTATCGGAGGCCCGGCAGCTCTTGGAGGTGGAGAAGTCCCGCTCGGACAGGGAGAAGGCCAGACTGGAGGAGAGGGCCAAGAAGCTGGAGGAGCAGAACCGGAGCCTGGAGAAGGAGAAGGAGCGGGCCGAGCTGGAGGCCAAGGTGGATGGGCTCCAGATGGGAGCCACCGCTGCCGCTGCTGCTGCCGGGGAAGATGATCCGGAACAATATGGGCGGTTCGTTCTCCGATACCAAGAGAGCGACCAGTTCTTGGAGTTCCTGGAGAAGGCCAGGAAAGCGGGCATCTCGGATGCGTAGACGGAATGGGCGGCAAAGGGGTGGCTGGATACTTCCTTGATGCCGGATGCTACTGCTGAAGGAGATGCTCATGAGTAGTCGGACATCCATCAGCAGCCGGCGGAAGGGCAGCCTGAAGAAGTGGTTCGTTCGGACTTGGGTTCTTTTACCAACGGTACTAAGTCTCCCGGAGCCAGAGCCAGAGCAGAGGTCGACAACGAGGCTATCGCAGGAGAGGCTGGCGGATTGCCCGCTGAGGGTGGAGGCGCGGCTCCTTAGGATTTTGCCCTTGCTCTCTTTTTTCTTGTAAACTCTCCAGAACGGTTACTGCTTGTATACTTGCTTGATTATGAATATACTTGAACTTGCGGGGCCAGTAGAATTTTCTCAAAAATAGTTTGCATATATTTGTGTTTTTACAACGGTTGAACCGGTGATATGCCAAACTAACCGCTCGGAGACTGAGCGGGTTTACTAGGCCTGGTCATGCTCCCGGTCGGGGTCTGCTCTTCTTTCCCCTACGTACCGCTGGAGCTGGCCGTTATTGATCAAACCCTGCACCGCTATCTTGAGAGCGCAGCACTGATTCGTTCGATGAGTAGCCTCATCGTGATAGGAGCAGTACTTGCCCGTCTGCGCCGTCGTAAGTTTCCCCTTCGGGTACTTTCTCTTGGGCGGTGGGGGGATGACGCTCCCGTTCTCAAGTAAAATATCCTCGTAGGAAGTGGTGAGAGCGGTGAAGACTTCTTGACCGGCCGGTGGTGCTGGCATGATTGCCAGGGGGCGTTCTTGGCGGTACGGTGCCGGCTTGTGGTCGCCCTGGGGCTTATCAGAGTAAGGCCTCTGCTGCCGCTGTGGCCAGTTTCTGTTGTTGTTCCGGTTGGGTCGAGCGGCGCGGTTCTCGGGCCGCTGACTGGGCTTGTCCTCCTGGCTGGGCGGTGGGTTCTCTTCCCGGGGATGGTCTTCCTGCTGCTCATCCCGCTTCCTCTTCAGCAGGTGATGCCCATATGTCTCGTGATCGGCCTGAGCAAGCCGGATGGCCATAGCCATCAACTCATCATACACCCCTGCGGGAGCTCTACCCGGACGGCGTAGGAAAACTTCCCTGGCCGGAGCCCTTGCTTGAACGCCATCTCGGTGATGCCCTTGTCAAGGTTCCGCACCCCGGCCGTGGCCGTTTGCCAACGGTTGACAAAGGTCCTCAGCTCCTCTCCGGGTGCCTGCATACAGTTGAAGAGGATGGTCGACGTCTGGGCTCCCTCGACCCGGAGGATGAAGCGGCCTACGAACCGGTCGGCTAATTGCTCGAATGTCTCGATCGAGTTCGCCGGAAGCTCGTTGAACCAACTGAGCGCCTCTCCAGACAGAGTTTCCTGGAAGATGTTGCAGCAGACTGCATCAGAGTAGCCCTTGGCGCAGGTCTGGGACCAGAAACTGTCCAGGTGCTGATATGGGCAGCCGGACCCTGAGTAGGTGAGCTTGAGGGACTTCTGGTTGCCAGACCTCCCCGACTCTATGACCCGGTGCGAGAAAGGGCCCATACGCTCATTAAACCGGGCGCCCTCCATCGGCCGCGCGGCTCTTCTCTCGTTGGCCTCTATTTGGGCCTTCAAGTCTGACACGGTGTTGGCTAACATCTGCAACGCCCGTGCAGTCGGGGTCTCAACTTTATCCACAGACGAAGTGTGGAGCTGGCGGGAGGTTGGCGTGCTCTTCGGCGGGCCTGCGCCGGCCGGTGACTTCTCTCGCACGGGATCACCGGGCCGACCGCCCGATGATTGCCCTGCCTCGAACTGCTGAGGTTGGACCGGCGAGGGTGCCGCTTGCGCCTTGCCCATAGCGTCACTACGTTGTTGTCCCCTCTCTAGGGCGGCTACTAGGGCAGCATTCACCGATTCCATCTCTTCGTACCGGGCGTTGGACTTGGCTCTGTCCCTGTCGCCCTCCTCTCTTAGACGATTGATCTCTGCGGCCATTGCCCGTATCTCTCCCGCCATACTGCTATGGTCGGGGCTGTACGTAGGGTCCCGGCCCGGGCTCTCGGATTGATCGCTCGGATCATCCGAGAACGTCAAGGAGAAGCCCTGGTGCACTGGACTGTCTTCATCCTCCGCCGGGTCTTTCCCGCGCGAGCTGTCGTGGTGGGGCCCCGGCATGCCAGACGCCCTTCCACAGCTCCCTCCTTCCTGACCCTTGCCCTGGTCGCCGCGCGGCTCCCGCGTGACGACCGGGGTGGAGGTGAGCGTTTGCACTAATGCAACACGTCCCTCCTCGGTGGTACCTCTCTCTTGACTTACTTCCGAATTCTCTGCCATTGGTGTTGCTTACACGGCTTCTTGTTCAAGCTTCCCACAGACGGCGCCAATTGTTTCTGCACAAACCCTGGGGCCTGGTAGATACAGATGAATCCTCGTGTGATCTCCTGCCAACCTACTTACTAAGGGGAATACCGGGCGGGCCGGTCTTCTCATCTCCGATGCCTAAGTCAGTATAGTTGGAATATATATAACTTGAGCACGTATGTAAGCGGTGAGTGAGATCAGTTACCTATTAGTGAGGGTAGTTGGGGCCCTTATATAGGTGGTTGGGGGTGAGGGATGGCCTCACCCTTCGATGTGGGACTGGTTCCCTTCTGTTTGTACACTCTGGTGCCCTCTTTGACAGGCAGGCGTCCCCGGTCCCAGGGTCCCTGGTGGCAGGATAGACTGCTGGACCCCGAGGCCGGGTGTTGGTGATCCGATCTCGGGCCTTGGGCCGGGCCCTGGTGCACTAGTTGAGGGTCTGTGGGCCTGCTGTAGCCCCTCTGCGGCTACTGTCAACACAAGCCATTTTCTCTTTCCCTTGAACAACAAAACCTTCAAGTTGTTTCATAAAAATTGTTTCTTCAAGCTCACCATTTAGGAAAGCTGTTTTGACATCCATATGAAGTAACTCCATATCAAAATGAGCTACTAATGCCACAATTATTCTAAAAGAATCTTTTGTAGACACAGGAGAAAATGTTTTAGTAAAATCAATCCCTTCTTGTTGAGTGAAGCTCTTAGCAACTAACCTAGCCTTAAACCTCTCTATATTTCCCTTAACATCTCCTTTAGTTTTAAACACCCACTTACAGCCTATTGCCTTTTGATTTTCATCTGCTTTAACCAAATCCCAGACTTCATTATCCTTCATAGACTCAATTTTTGCATCCATGGCTTCTTGCCATTTAGCTGAGTCTTCACTTTTAATAGCTGCAGTAAAAGTGACTGGATCAGTGTCGTCATCTAATGCATTATTAATTTCTTGATAAAACACTAGATATTCACTGTTACTCCCAAAAGTGGGAATTCTTTCCTTCTGAGATTTCCTATGTTTAGGACTTGGTTCAAGTTCTTCTTGAGGCTCTAGTCGTATTATATTTTTTTGAGTTTCAGTATACCTACCATAAAATTCCCTTCCCCTATCTGATCTCACAGTTTTTATATTCATGCCTAATTGAAGTTCAACTTCAGCTTTGAACACCTTAAAAGCTTCTATAGACTGTGCTTTTTCAGATAATAACTCAATGTGACAAAAACGTAAGAAATCATCTATAAATGTAATGAAGTAGACGTTTCCACAGATAGTTTTATGACTTATACGTCCACAAATGTCTGTATGAATTAACTCTAATAGATCAGCAGCTCTATATGCACTCTTTCTGTGTAAGTTAGTCATTTTTCCGTTATAGCATTCCACACATTCATTCAAGTCAGAAAAATCTAATTCTGGTAACATTTTGTTCTTAACAAGAGTTTTTAATCTTTCTTTTGATATATGACCTAGTCTTCTATGCCATAGATAGGCAGACTTATCATTAAACATGGTTCTTTTAACACCAGAAACAGTGTTATTACTAGAGGCTGTATTTAAACTTGAGTTCTCAATAGAATAGACTGTAGAAGAACTTTCAATGCTACGTTGTATCTATAAATATCCGTTCAAACGCAAAGCAGAAGCAACACATAATGAATCTTTAATAAACTTTATTTCATTAATGTCAAAAAGAAAACTATAGCCAAATTGAACTAAAAGATCCCAAGAGATTAAGTTTCTCTTCATTGTGGGTACAAAATAAACATTATCGAGAAAAAGAAAATTCCCTAAACTTAGACATAAAACTAAACTGCCTATGGCCTTCACTGAGACTTTCATCCCATTGCCTACTCAAATGTGAGCTTCATCACTTCTTGGTTTCCTCCTCTTTGTGAAGCCCTGCATGTAATTAACTATGTGTAAGGGAGAGCCAGAATCAAGCCAAAAGGTGTTTGGTTCTATATTTATTAAATCAACTTCTAAAAAGTAAAGAGATGGAAAATTAAAATTTTTAGACAGGTTTAGGTTCTCACCCTTCTTAATCATCCAAGCCTTAAAGCCATTACAATCTTTCTTCTTATGACCAGGCTTCTTACAGACATAACACTTGAACTTGAAAGTTCCAGTGTTGGATGTCCCTGCCCCCTTAGCTTAATGAGGCTTAAAGTTAGTCTTTGTAGCTCCTACGTTCTTC
Organism: Potentilla sterilis; assembly: GCA_963682095.1. Classification (NCBI taxonomy): domain Eukaryota; kingdom Viridiplantae; phylum Streptophyta; class Magnoliopsida; order Rosales; family Rosaceae; genus Potentilla; species Potentilla sterilis. The sequence goes on along the minus strand of OY821765.1, from coordinate 18,565,238 downwards.
TTCCACTTGTTCTTGCCTACCATATTGACTGTTGCCTCCGGATTGGAAGCTTTAATGACACCATAAGTTGGATCATCAGCTTTAATTATCTCTTCTTCAGTTGCTATAGTGAGGAGTTCATTAAGTCCCCACTTTTCCTTTTGAGCATAGTAGCTCGACTTAAGCTGATTGAAACTTGGAGGAAGAGAGTGAAGTGCAGTATTCAGCACATACTCATCAGGGAGTATCATATTGAGATTCTTAAGTCTGTTCACTATATTCTCAATCTTCAGAATGTGATCCCTGACTCCTCCTACACCATTATACTTAAAGGTGCTTAACTTTAGAGATAAAGTAGATAACTCTGACTTGTTAGTCTTCTTAAACTTTTCTTTCACATACTCTAGCAAGTCATATGCATATTCCATCTCTGGAATTGATCCAGCTATCACTACAAGAAAATATGGCTTTGCCGACGAAAAAAAAAAACGGCCGACGAAACACTTTTTTCGTCGGCTATTTCCAAGAATGGCCGACGAAAATTTTTGTCGTCGCAAAAAACAAAATTTCGTCGGCCATTCTCATAAAATGGCCGACGATTTTTTACTTCGTCAGTAAAAATGAAAAATCGTCGGCTATTCTACAAGAATGGCCGACGATTTTTTCCGTCGTCCCTAAAAAAAATGTTTCGTCAGCTATACTCCTATAATGGCCGACGAATTAAAGTTTTCGTCGGCTATACAAATTTTGGAAGAATGGCCGACGAAGTTGCCAATTTCGTCGGCTATAAGTCTTTATATTTTCAGATCTGGACAGAAGCTGCTCATTTGAAAAAAAACGGGAGAAAGAGTAAAAAATCTGTGGGTATTGTTGAAATCCGTCCTCTCTTACATTGTGGAGCTATATATAGGTACGTATATGTGTATATATATGTTGATTTTGAGTTTTAGTTGAGTTGATTTTGAGTTTTAGTGATTTTGATATAGTAAGTGATTTTTTGTTTTGTTGTTGTTTTAGTGTTAGAATGTATGTATATATGTTGATTTTGAGTTGTAGTTGAGTTGATTTTCAGTTAGAGTATAATTATGTGTTTTAATTTAATAATGTTATTTTAATTAGTGTTAAAATATATATAAATTAATATGTTAATTAATGGTTGTTGATAGTGTAATGAACTTAAATAATGGTTGTTAATTAATGGGATATATATATATGAGTTGATGTTGATAATAATATATATTGTAATATATATGTGTTAATTAATTTATTATTAATTAAAGTTATACATATATATTATTATCAGGCTATATATGGATCGAGATAAGAGTTGGATTTCGCTTCCAAGGCATGACCGACGATACACTACAGGAGTTGTGGATTTTATGCAGTTCGTCGAGGAAAATGCAAAAGGACCGTACCATTATTGCCCGTGCAAGAAATGTAAGTGTCGCAGTGATATGTGTCGATTTCCGATTAGGACAGTATGGGAGCACCTAAAGAGTAATGGGTTTTGGCCGAAGTACACACGTTGGATATATCACGGTGAGCCATCATTAGATGGATCGCATGATCATGGACAGTATTTTGAGGCGGGCAGTAGTAGTACATCCAACGATCCAACAATGGCATTCGTCAACGACGTGTTTCCTTTTGAAAGCGGTGTACGTGGGGAACAATATATGCAGGACCCGGTGCAGCCGTTCCCACAAGTTGTCAACACTGCTGCCTTTGACAAGTACAACAAACTGATTGCATTGCAACAGACCCCTGTGTCTTCAAGTTCTGAGAAGACAGTTCTTCAAAGTGTGATGGAGGTAATGAGGATTAAAGTCGAGACACAAGGGAGCATCAGGCAAGTGGATGAATATCTACAGTACACTTCTTCGTTGTTGGAGGAGGGTCATCGTAATCCTACCAATCACCGTCAGGTCCGAAGTATCCTCAAAGATCTAGGGCTTTCCTACATTAAGATCCATGCATGCGCATTTGACTGCGTTCTCTTCTGGGGTAAAGATGCAGAAGGGAATGACCTTGCTAGCCTTGACGCATGTCCGATATGTCAGTCTGACCGATATAAGTTGACGGGAGCAGGCAATAGGAAACCTGTGAAAGTGCTTCGGTATTTTCCGTTGAGAGATAGGCTTGAGCGGTTGTACATGTCAGAAACCACCGCAAAAGCTATGAGGTGGCACGGTGACCGGGACGCGGGAGACGCAGATATCATGACACACATCTCTGACGGAGCGGCTTGGAAGCATATAAACAATGAGTTTCCTTATTTTGCGTCAGATGTCAGAAACGTCAGGCTCGGGCTCTCAACCGACGGGTTCAACCCTTTCGGCACCATGAGTCTTTCATACAGTATATGGCCGGTGGTTTTGGTACCTTACAACCTTCCTCCGTGGCTGTGCATGAAGAAGGAATATAATATGTTGACGTTGTTGATTCCGGGGCCTGTTTACCCAGGGAAATGTCTCGATGTGTATATGAGACCATTGATTGAAGAGCTTAAGGTATTGTGGGACGTTGGTCATCCCACTTTTGACAAGTACAAGCAAGAGACGTTCCAGATGCATGCCATGGTTATTGGTACCATCAGTGATTTTCCTGCTTATGGGATGTTGTCGGGCAGCGTTGTTAGGGGATACAAGGCTTGTCCAGAGTGCCTCAGCGATTATGGGAGCACCCCTCATTGCAACAAGATATGCCGAATGGGTCATCGTGTGTTCCTTCCGGCGGATCACCACTGGCGTTACGAGTCCGCCGCATTTGATGGAACCGAAGAACACGGCCGTGCTCCCAGAAGATGGACAGGAAGAGAATTTTTAGCAAGACTTAATGAGTACGATTTTGGGCCCCTCAGCAATCATCCCGATATTGTAGCGGAAATACCTGAAAGGCCTGAGGAATACAAATTCTGGACACATAGGAGCATATTGTGGGAACTCCCGTACTGGTGTGAGTTGCTGATCCGTCACTTCCTAGACGTTATGCACATAGAAAAAAATATTTCTGAAAGTGTGGTGGGCACAACGCTGAACTTGGAGGGGAAGACTAAAGACGGTCCTAAGGCTCGCACTGATATGCAAAACATGAATATCAGAAAATCACTATGGTTGAAACAAGGGAAGAGAAAAATGCCTCAAGCTCCTTACACCGTCAAGCCTGAGCATAAATCAGAAATTTTGCATTAGATAAGTCGGGCCAAGTATCCTTCAGGCTTTGCTGGAAATATAGCCAAGTGTGTCAACAGACAATGCAACAATCTGTACGGGTTGAAAAGTCATGACAATCATATCCTGCTACAACGTTTATTCCCTGTTTTCATTCGACTGTTCCTTCCCCGTCACGTTGTGGAGCCGTTAGTAGCGTTGGCAAGATTTTTCCAGAAGGTATGCACACGGGAAGTGAGAAAATCTGACCTCCGGGAAATGCAACAAGACATCGTTCATATCATGTGTAAATTTGAGATGATATTTCCTCCAAATTTTTTCGACATCATGCCTCACCTCATGATCCATCTTCCTCGGCAGTTGTTGCTTACCGGTCCTGTGCACTTCACTTGGATGTATCCGATGGAAAGGTACGTATTTTACACCTTATGTTAATTTCCTCATCAATATATGTGATATAGTGTTAATGTATTATCATAACACTTTAAAAACTTGATTTATAGGCAACTTGGACAATACGGTGGTTTTGTCCAAAACAGATCCGCACCTGAAGGATGTATAGCTGAAGCATATATTGCGCACGAGTGCGTCACCTACATGAAGCTGTATTTCGGAGCGTTACAGGAAAGCATACAGGAAGATGTACCGTCACAGTTCAATCTTTCCATACTCTCCGACGATGTTGTACTCGGTGGAAACATGCCAGATTCCTACAAGTTGAAAGATTATGAGATAGCCATTGCACATTGGTGGGTACTAATCAACTGTCCAGAAGTTCAGTTTTGGAAGGACATACATCTACGCTGTGAAGGAGTAGCAGGTGATCGCGATTACCACAACCAGACATTCGCAGAGTATTTCGGCCGCTGGGTACGTACCTTTAACACTATTCTATACGTGTTCATATATTATTGTGTATATTTATTCATATTTATAGTTGATTCTGATGGTTGCAGATGGACCTTATTGCAAATGATAATCACCCAAATTGGTCGCACGAACTCAGACTTTTAGCGAGGAGGCCGGTCTATTCAAAAGTTTATGCGACGTGCAAGGTGAATGGTGTGTTATTTCGATGTGAAGACAGAGACCTCAGACTGAAAACACAAAATTCAGGGGTTATGGCACATGGTGGGGATGGTGGAGTTGACTATTACGGTGTTCTCCATTCAGTTGTGGAACTGCATTACGGGGAAGGCATGAAAGTGCACCTTTTCAAGTGTAGATGGTTTGACACACGGCCGCAGAGCATGAAAACCGATCAATACGGCGTAAGTTCTGTGAACACTAGTACATCATGGTATGAGGACGACCCGTTCATTTTAGCCACATGGGTGAAACAAGTGTTTTATCTTGATGATCTCGCCAAGGGTGACCCGTGGAAAGTAGTCAACACTATCCACCATCGCAACATTTACCGGGCGTCTACACTTGGAGTGGCTGAAGAGAACGAGGAAGGGGGCACCGCGTATCAAGAGCCCAACTCAAACGGTATTCCTGACTCCTCTTTTATTCGCCTAGACACGCCGGTGCGAATTCGACGTGAAGAACCACTGCTTGTTGATGTTGATCCAACTGAAGAAACTAACGAGGACTCTAGTGATGAGGAAAGACATAGATTACCCCTATCGAGCAATTCAGAAACCGAAGAAGACTCATCCGATGATTCCGATTACAATCCGACGGATTAAGTAATTTAAATGATGTAATCCTTTCATTTGTAATCAACTCATTTATAATGAACGGGCGTGGGGATGAGCCTCCCAGCTAGGCTGGGTTCCAAACCCCTTAAAAAAATTTGAAATATGTTGACTGTTGGGTTTCTGGTTTTTTATGTTCAATTTTGGTTATATGTGAACAGGACATCGGAATAGGAGAGGTGTAAAACCACTGATTTTTTTGGTTTTTTTTTCAGAGAATAGCCGACGAAAAATGCACTATTTCGTCGGCCATTACAATGGCCGACGAATAATAAATTTTTCGTCGGCTATAGCAACAATGGCCGACGAATAATGAATTATTTCGTCGGCCATAAGTTTTTTAAAAATAATTATTTTACGAACAATGGCCGACGAAAATTAAGTATTTCGTCGGCCATAAGTTTTTTAAAAATAATTATTTTACGGACAATGGCCGACGAAAATTAAGTATTTCGTCGGCCATAAGTTTTTTAAAAATAATTATTTTACGAACAATGGCCAACGAAAATTCATTATTTCGTCGGCCATAAGTTTTTTAAAAATAAATATTTTATTTTTTACCGAAAACGACAAAAGAATAGCCGACGAATACTAGGTTTTATTTCGTCGGCTATGATTAAAAAAAAAAACAAAAAATGAGCAGCTTCCATTTTCTATCACTGTCGACAAACCATTGCTTCATCCTTCAAATGCAAATGTGTCGTGAAATAAGATATGACCGAAATATTGAAATACGTCTACGGTTGAAAAATGAGAAGATTCCGACAAAATCTGTGTGCCGAATGTTGCGGTTAGCTGTTTTTTACTTCCGTTTTCCTATGGGTAGCCTCACGGTCGGTAAATATTTTGAGGAAAATTTTTATACGATTAGTTGCGTCTCATCGATCTGAAACTATTCTCTGTTGAAGATCAGGCCAAAAAACGTCATTTAGAAGGGCCAATTTCCGTTTTAAAGCGCTTAGAGATTTGACTCACCCGGTTGACCGTCCCGATCGAGCCTTTAACGTTGTCAGATGTAGTTGGATTTTTTTTCATACATGTATTTAATCTTAACGGTGATATCTGACGGTTGGAATAGATTTTCCAAACTTTTAGATTCAAAATCGGAACATATGTACTAATGTTCCTTAACTTGTTTACTAAGTGTTTAAGTGAATGTATAGTTTCAAATAGTTACTATACGTAGACTCTTCAAATGCAAATGTGTCGTGAAATAAGATATGACCAAAATATTGAAATACGTCTACGGTTGAAAAATGAGAAGATTCCGACAAAATCTGTGTGCCGAATGTTGCGGTTAGCTGTTTTTTACTCCCGTTTTCCTATGGGTAGCCTGACGGTCGGTAAATATTTTGAGGAAAATTTTTATACAATTAGTTGCGTCTCATCGATCTGAAACTATTCTCTGTTGAAGATCAGGCCAAAAAACGTCATTTAGACGGGCCAATTTCCGTTTTAAAGCGTTAAGAGGTTTGACTCACCCGGTTGACCGTCCCGATCGAGCCTTTAACGTTGTCAGATGTAGTTGGATTTTTTTTCATACATGTATTTAATCTTAACGGTGATATCTGACGGTTGGAATAGATTTTCCAAACTTTTAGATTCAAAGTCGGAACATATGCACTAATGTTCCTTAACTTGTTTACCAAGTGTTTAAATGAATGTATAGTTTCAAATAGTTACTATACGTAGACTCTTCAAATGCAAATGTGTTGTGAAATAAGATATGACCGAAATATTGAAAAACGTCTACGGTTGAAAAATGAGAAGATTCCGACAAAATCTGTGTGCGGAATGTTGCGGTTAACTGTTTTTTACTCCCGTTTTCCTATGGGTAGCATGATGGTCGGTAAATATTTTGAGGAAAATTTTTATACGATTAGTCGCGTCTCATCGATTTGAAACTATTCTCTGTTGAAGATAAGGCCAAAAAACGTCATTTAGACGGCCCAATTTTTGTTTTAATTTATAGGGTTTAGAGGTTTGACCTTGTAGTTTGACCAAAGGTTTAGCCGACGAAATCAAATATTTCGTCGGCTAAACTCTTGCCATCCGCTTAGTGTTCGCCGTTGGATGGCTCAGATCGAACGGCTGTGATTTTCCAAAGTATAGCCGACGAAATATTTAATTTCGTCGGCTAAACTCTAGTGATCCGCGCCTTTTCATTGTTCGCCGTTGGATGGGGGAGATCGGACGGTTGCTGAGCGCCTAAACTATGGCCGACGAGTTGATACATTTCGTCGGCTATACTTAAGTATAGCCGACGAAATTTTTTTAATTCGTCGGCTATACTATCGGGTATAAGTTTGTTGCAGCCGAACCCTAGCCTCCATTTGCTGCATTTTTCCAATCTTCCTCTTCGACGTGCAATCCGGCCCTCCTCCCTCTATCTCCTCCACGTCGGCAGCCCCGGCCCGACCTCCTCCCTCTTCCTCCTCCAATTCGGCCGGCAGCCCCGGCACCTCCTCCCTCCTCCTCCATTTTTTTCCAGCCGTCTCCCTCCTCCGTTTCCAGTGCCGACGAAAGGCCTGTCCCTCCTCCTCCCTCCTCCGGCCGGCCTCCTTCTCCTCTGCCCGAATCAAGCAATGTAAGGAAATTTTTTTTTTTTTTCATTTATGTTAATTAATTGTTAATTTAGTTATAATTGTTAATTTATGTTAATTTATGTATTTATGTTAATTTAGGTATAATTTATGTATTTATGTTAATTTAGGTAAATTTTAGGTATTTATGTTAATTTATGTATAATTTAGGTATTTATGTTAATTTAGGTATAATTTTGGTATTTATGTTAATTTAGGTAAATTTTAGGTATTTATGTTAATTTATTTATAATTTAGGTATTTATGTTAATTTAGGTATAATTTAGGTATTTATGTTAATTTAGGTAAATTTTAGGTATTTATGTTAATTTATGTATAATTTAGGTATTTATGTTAATTTAGGTATAATTTAGGTATTTATGTTAATTTAGGTAAATTTTAGGTATTTATGTTAATTTAGATAAATTTTAGGTATTTATGTTAATTTAGGTAATTGTTTCCAAATTTATTTTAATTATATAATTTATACCTATAAATTGGTTTTTTAATTATATAAATTGATAACTTAATTGTATAATTTAGCTTAATTATATATATAGCTTAATTATATTTAATTAGAATTTGTTATTTAATATAATATAATTTAATATGTTAGTATATAAATTGTTATATTAAAATATGTTAGTATTATTGGTTATTATATTAATTAGAATTTTTTATTTAATATAATATAATATAATATCAATTAATGTATTAATGCCTCGGGCTTTAGATGGCCGATGCATTAAGAAACTTATTCGGAGGCCGTCGTGGCAGCAGATCTAGAGGTTCTAGAAATTCCGGCAGTTCCGCAGACTCCGAGAGGACCGCTAGCCAGCCTGAGAGGACCACTAGCCAGCCGCGGAGGAGTGTAGATTCATCCCAGCCGCAGAGGACTGTGGATGCATACCAGCCTCGACGGAGTGTGAGTGCTCGGCACCAGACCCTTCTCCAGGCGAGGCGGCCGTCGAGCACTTCACTTCCGCATGCCGGTCCCTCTGTGGCTCCGAGGTTTAGTCGGCAGCTGTTTCACGAGGAGATAGCTGCCGACGTTCCTCAGGTTCGTATGCCTGAGGTTCATCGGGAGCCGATGCCGAGTCCGACTCAGTCTGGTGCTGACTCGACTGAGGTTCCTACTCTCCCAAACCAGCTTTTCCTCCCGTACAACATTCCGGCGATACCGGAGGTCGACTATCAGGGTGTGCCCTTATGGCCGGATATGCCTCAGTACGTTAGTGATGCGGAGGCATACCGGCAGCAGCCATTTGAGGACCCTGACCACCTTATTTCGGCGAGGAGAAAAGGGAAGTCGACAGACGAGTCATCCACTTCAGGTAACATTTGATTTTATTAATTAAATGTTTTATTAAAATTAACGCACTAATATTTAATTTTATTAACCAATCGTCGTTTTTGTGATAGGGACAGCCGCTAGCAGTTCACGGAGGAATACGAGAGGTGTCATCTGTTTTGACACGCTCAGGAGAACTGTTGAGCGCAGCGGCAGGATCCAGATCAACGAACCTCCTAATCAGGAGGTTCAGGGGAAGAAAAAACGCGACTACTCGGGTTGCGTGGGGTCAGTCATTAGGGACAGAGTCCCTATGTTGTGGACCCGGTGGGCTGATGTGCCCCAAGAGATCAAGAGGGAGGTGAACATTGCCGCGGCGGTGAGTAATTTAAAAAATTTAATTTATTTATCGTAATATTTAATAATTTTCGGTATTATTACAATTGTAAAACTAATAAAATATTATTTTTCAGACATTCTTCGAGATTGCCGAACACAGGCGGGATTGGGCGGACAACCAGCAGACCTTGAGGTACGTTTGTTTTTATGATATTATAATTATCTTATAATTATTAATATTTTATGATATTAATAATATTTCTAATGCACTTTTGTTTTTTTCGTAGGTTCAAAGAGTGGAAGAACGAGCTGCGTTCCCACTATAACGAGTACGACCACCTTGGTCGTATGGGCACTCCCAGGGAGTTCGTGTTCCGGGAGTACGAGTGGCGTTGGTTGAAGACAGTAGACTTCAACAACCCAGTTATGCAGGTAAATACTAAAATTCAGTAAAAATGTTTATTTTGTTAATATTTTAATTATTAGTTTAATTATTTTATAATTATTACATTAATATTTTCTGATGCATTTTTCTAATATTTTATTATTTGTTTGAAGGAACAGTCTCGGATAAACTCTGCGAACCGCCGCCGGAACACAACCCCCCATCATGCTGGTTCACGGCCGTTTGCACAGTATCAGGAGGAGGCGCTCAGAGATCATCCTGATAGCAACCCGTACGTGGAGACGTTCAAGATCGCTTATCCACAAGCGACAGAACAGCTCGTAAGTCGTTCATTACAATTTTAAAATTTTAATTATTAATTTTACTTAATTATATATTTGTTATAATATTAATTTTTTTTTCCCGTCCACTTAGGAGAGGGTCAACCGGGCCGAAGAAGAGGTGCTCCAGCAAGTAGTTCGGGACACACAACCGAACATTTCAGAGGCAGATCTGGAAGAAGCCATGCGCCATGTCGACCGGTCCAGTGTCCAAACGGCAGCGAGGATGTTCGACGCAGCCTTCCCAAACCGGTCAAACAACTACTACTGCCGGGGTTTGGGAAGTTCTGGACTAGGGCTTCTGAAGACCACTAAGGGAGGTCAAAAGAAGGGAGGCGGGGAGAGCCAACATATGAGGGGGGAAGTGCAGCGATTGGCCGCAGAATTGGCGACCTCGTCCCAGACAGTACAGGAGCTGCGCCGCAGCACACAGCAGTATCATTTGGAGCTGCGCCGCAGAACACAGCAGTATCATTTGGATATGGCCGGTTGGCATGCCGAATGCGACAGAATTCGGCAACACAACTACGGCGGCCAACAAACCTGGTGGTATGAGATATTCGCGGCACAACAACAAGGCCTTCCACCCCCGCCCCCGTTTCAGCGGTTAGCGGAACCTCCAATGCCTCAACCTCCCGAGTTCGGTCAGCAGGATGACGAGCCTGATGGAGAGCAGGATGCTGGGGATGACCTGGTGGATTTTAGTAGTTTAGGTGATGATTAGGGTTTAGGATTTATGTATATTAGAACGAATTTAATAAAAATGGTATTTAGACGTGTTTCTTGTTGGTGCAAATGCATGGAATGTTTTTGTGATTTGCAGGTTGCTTGGAATGGTAATTTAGAAAATAATTTAATTTTTTTTTTTCCCAAATGTAAGAAAAGCCGACGATTTTGGCATTATTTCGTCGGCTATAATAACTATAGCCGACGAATTTTACCAATTTTCATCGGCTATACAACTTATAGCCGACGAAAATTACATTATTTCGTCGGCTATAACTAATTAATGCCTATTAAATATTAATATATTTTGAGGAAATAGCCGACGAAAATTATGTATTTCGTCGGCTATTGTTAACAACATATAGCCGACGAACATTTATTAATTCGTCGGCTATATGTTGTTAACAATAGCCGACGAAATACATAATTTTCGTCGGCTATACTTAATGAATTTCGTCGGCCATACTCGAAAATACCCGACGAAATTCGTCGGCAATTTGTCCCAGGTTTGGCCGACGAAAAATATTTTCGTCGGTACAGTCGTCGGCCATACTCTACTATAGCCGACGAATTCTTTTTTTTCGTCGGCCATTAGTATAGCCGACGGGGTTATTCCGACGACGTATAGCCGACGAAAATTTCGTCGGCAGATGGTATAGCCGACGAAATATACCCATAGCCGACGAAATTTTTTTCGTCGGTTATTCATCCGCATCTGGTAGTGTATAGTCTCAGTCATGGTGGCTCTAGCTATGTTTCTGCAGATATCATTCTTCCTATGCCATGATCTCTCATACTCATAAGCTTTAGGAAACTCATCTCTGTCACATTCCTCTATGTGTGGTGGTACATGGGTCCTGAGACAATCATCTAACTCATGGTTGAGTGAAAAATACATGTCCAGCTGCCTCTTCCATGTAATGTAATTTGAACTAATCAAAAGCTCAATCTGGTTAAGAATAACCACTTGGACACCTAAAGAGCAAACAAAAGATTTTTCAATTATTATTCTTGTTTCTGTATTTATATGTTTGTAAAGTAAGGTTTTATTAAGTGTTTTCTGTGTCTTTTAATGAAATCCATCAAGTAAAAACAATCACACAAACACAGAATGCACAAAACAAACACAAAAACCAAAATCATACTTCACAAAACATCTCAGTAACCCAACTGTAACACATGTGTAACTACACTTATATAGCAGTAGATTAAACACATAATCTGAAGTTTCTGAATCCACAAACCACAGTAATTAAACTCAAGTTTTATAAACGAAGCAGTCAACACCTATATGGCAGAAGAAAAGCTTCAAGCATAACCAAATATGAGATTAGAAACCATGTATTAACTGTTCTAGTTATTAAGCAATGCATTGATACTTCTATGGAAGACAAAATATGCATGTTTTAAAAATCTAGTAACATAAGTTTTTAAGTTTTTTATGCTTAATTGATCGTCTACAATCATGAAAAGTTTTGCTATGTGCAATATACAATTCACAAAAGCAGAAAACCAAAAACTCAAGGAATTTCTATATGTTCTTATTGTAATCAAGTTAAACCAAATCTTGATAAAAACAATCCTTTCTTTTGTAAATTTCTTGTTATGATATATATGTTCTTACTGTAATCAAGTTAAACCAAATCTTGATAAAAACAATCCTTTCTTCTGTAAATTTCTTGTTATGATAAAAGTTAAACATGGGAGACCAAATCACAACAAAAACTGAAAGAAAATTTTATAGATTTGATGCAGAAATCTTAAGTCCATCCAAATGTCAGAAATTTTCAATTCACCAAATTGATATACCTTAGCCTCTGCTACAGCGCTGCATGGTCAGTTAAAGCAAAAAGCAAACCAATACACAACACACAAAAATGAATCGAAGCAATCAAGAACAGACACAGAGAATCATGTAAAAATCCTAAATTTCTTCCGGTCCCCATCTAACTTAACCTAATTGCACGCCGGGAATGCTTATAGGGTTCTCTAATTGTTCTTAATCTAACCTGAATTGCGAGCTACGGGTCTTGAATCCCATCGACTTCATGAACGAAATCGCGCGCCTTCTTCCCAGCCAAAAAACCAGAACCCAGAAAAGAGTCGTTGTAAAATAACGACTAATTGACTTAATCTATTTGTAGAGAGATTCCGGGTCGGGTCGCAGGCCGGGTAGCACGGCTCACAGGCCCAAGTTTCAATTTTCTGAATGGGTCAGCTTTGCTGAATTTGCGGAAAAGGTTTTATAAACTGTTTTGTAAAAACTCTGAATACTGAATTTGATTTTCTTAATCGATTTACATGCAAGGTTCATTAGGCTCTGATACCAATTAAAAGATCAATACCAAATAATCCTTTAGTACTTGAATTGAACATAAACCAAGTAAACACGAAATCAGAATAAAGATTAGAATTATACCTGCTGCATTGAAGCTAATTGCCATTGATCTAGTAGCTTTACTCTTCTGAAAATCTCTCACAATATATGGGATATAATACTAAATGCGATAGTGATGATATCAGGAACTAATACTCATGTATTTATAGTGATCAACTAGTGCCTTGCCCATTAAAGAGTCTTATTTGATCTCTATAATGTTACCTTATTGTCATGAGATTCATATCAGATTCTGTATAGGATTCTTACTAAATATATTGATTATATGTTTATCAATATATCACAAATATTACATTCCTTATTCAACTCTTATTATTTAGATAATGTTTAATCAATTGCGTAATAAAGATTAGAATTATACCTGCTGCATTGAAGCTAATTGCCATTGATCTAGTAGCTTTACTCTTCTGAAAATCTCTCACAATATATGGGATATAATACTAAATGCGATAGTGATGATATCAGGAACTAATACTCATGTATTTATAGTGATCAACTAGTGCCTTGCCCATTAAAGAGTCTTATTTGATCTCTATAATGTTACCTTATTGTCATGAGATTCATATCATATTCTGTATAGGATTCTTACTAAATATATTGATTATATGTTTATCAATATATCACAAATATTACATTCCTTATTCAACTCTTATTATTTAGATAATGTTTAATCAATTGCGTAATACTCAAGACAGAAAATTAATGTACAAGTCCATTATATTCTTTCATTTTCTTCATCAACTGGCTGCTTACTGCTTAGTTTGATATATATATTCCTTCAATCTTTTACATACAATTTTCAATGTCCTTGGAATTCCTTTTATTTTCAATTGTTGTTGCAGATGAATCATTCTGATTCTTCAACTTTGTGGTTTTCGGAAACTTTGCAGATCTGTACATACAGCTATAACCAAAATTCAAGAATTGGGCCACCGGCCAGGTATAATCCTCCTATATATCTGTCATTGATATAACCTTGGATTTGCTTACCAATCGGTTCTTAGTTCAGTTTCATGTATGAGACAAAATGTAACTTCAGAATTCTACAATGAGAACGTTTTTGCTTAATTCTGTATGACATGCGTGGCTCTCTATATCTTGGCTGCATAGTGATAAAAGTCAGTGAACGAAATTGAGCACAAACTTACCCTTAAATGATATCATAGTGTTTTTACATGGTGATATTTACAACGAAAGGTGATGAAATCACAACCAAAAATGATGGATTGATCACTCAAATAACTTATGGATGGATCATTCCAGCAAGGGAGACAACAATATACTGCCTATACAAAACAGTGACGTCATTTCACATCATATCTTCTTTGTCGGTCTCCAAATGTCTGTCATCGGCTATTTGATCTGTATGCTGTCTGTGTATGATAATGGTCACCAACCTTGGATTTTTACATTACGGAAGTTGAATGAATAATTTTATGGATAACTGAGTTTGCTAATAGTTAATATGGGTCAACCCAACATTTATCCTCCTTTGCTGCATTCCTCCATCTTTCCTTAAAGATCCGCATGTCAATGAAGGACTGCATCCTAACCTGCCAACAAAATGCAGTCACCAGTTAAGTGCTGGAAGATTGCAATGTATACGAATAATTAAAATTGTTAACAAATACACATGGATATGCAAAGATAGGAGAGAGAGCACAAGTTTATTAGAATCTACGCTCGTGAATGGAAGAAAGCGACTAAACAAATCGAGAAGCGCTTACTTTAGCTCTATCACTGGGAATGGGGGGAGCAGACGGTGCCTGATATTACAAATAATATACTCAGATTTTTATATCAGTAAAAAGTCTGGAAAAAAAAAACGAATTAAAACCTTACCAGTGCTTTGAAGTCCTCTTTCTGAGACTGAGCCATGGAATTGATACCCTGTGCAACATTATTGACCATCAAGACCATAGCAAAATTGAACAGTCGATGTTAATATGTATCCTATCAGTAGGTATTTACTATTCACAAAACAAAAGTGCATCTTGCATCTTGCATATTGCATCAAATCAGGTATTCAGAGTCAAAGAAGCCAAAAATAAGCCATGAATCCCACGATACTTGCCTTCTTGTCATCAGTGACACCAAGTGTAGGAAGACCTAGATGAACTATATATTCCGAGTCAACCACTCCAACATTTTTCATTCGATCACCCTGAAAAAGTATTTTCCAGGTGTCAGTACTATGGCCAAAACAGTAACAAATTGAAACTGATGGCAGGATAATTACTTGTGCACAATAACCAAGCTGCTCATCCAGTCCCCATGCATGGACCAAGTCATTCTGTGAGGAAATATTAGTTATAACTACATAAGTTCCACACACACACAAAAAAAAATAACCTATGATGAGAGAAGACCGACTTTTGGTACAATTTCTGTAGTCAGAGCCAATTTTCTGATACATTTAAGTACAATAACAACTATTTGCACAACAGCCAGGCTCTTACTCACAGAACTGGATTCTCCATGACACAGTTTTTCATACAATGGTGGTTTGTACTGCGAGATATTCTTTTGTCTTGACTGAACTAATTTTTAACCAGAGTTAATTCTTTCATTCGTTCTGCCATGTACTGTTTTAAATTCCAAAGCACGTAATCATAAACCACATGCTTTCAAGAGTTTTTGTACCTGAATCATGTACCATACACATGGCCAAGCCGCTCTTGAGAATACAGGTGCCATCATTTCCACCCAACTGTTGTGACAGTTTATATCAAATACAGAAAAAAAAATTCGCAGCAATCTAATAACAGATCATAAATAATAACATAAATAATGGAGCATACACAGTTGTTTACCCTACACATGGAGGACCAGAGCTTTGATCGTCACACCTTCCGCTGCCTTTGAACTTATAAAACCTTCTGTTATGAGAAAAAGATGATTAAAAAAAAAATATGAATCAAAGTCACTCATAGTATAGTTTTCCAGTATTACCACTGTCCTCCTTACCCACAAAACCAAAAAAATAAAATAAATAAAAAGTCAATTAATAAATCATTATAAATATGGTTTATATCAATATAGCAAGAAAGAGTTCATCAAGAAGAATAGTCATGAAACGAACTCCAAATGGTGGCTACTGATAGAAGGCAATGAAAGAAACATACTAACTGTCTAAGAAATAAAGGAAGCACAACATTACAGTGATTACACATACTATGTCATGTTTATTTAAGAGCATCTATGAGAAATTTTTCACAATTAGCCTTTTTTTTTTTTTTCAAATTAACTGACACTTAAATTGATAGCAGCAAATAAACTCATTCGTCTTGATAAAAGCTTATCCAATATAATACTCAAGGTGGTCTCTAAAATAATATGTAATCAGAAAGAGAGAAGAAAAGGTTTCCATGACACAAGGCCCTGAGCGGTTCCAATGCACTTCAACCAAATCAATGCCCAGTTCATAAATTGCCTTATTTATTAAGTAACTAGGCACTTACATAAACTTTTGACTATAAGACTAGGTATCCATTAAGCAACTAGGCACTTACTGAGTAACGCATACATTTTGTAATTAGATGTTCCTTCCTAGTCTAGCATAGATAACCCACGAATGCAAATTCCTCTAAGATATCTCAGAGACAAAAGTTTCTCTTCATTCCTAAAAGACACCTAATAATGCCAAATATCACCTCTACATCCTCCAGTTCTTTTCTTTTCCTTTATTCCTCTTTTCACTGTCTTAAAAGAAAGCATATGGACAAAGGACCGAAGTGCATTTGTGTTTGGTATACATTATCCTGTTACCATAACAATTCACTTTCCATAAAAAGAAAATAACACTGACCTGTGCACTTTTGATTTCTTTACACGTGCAGTGATTGGATGATACACCTCCGATTTGACAGGATCAAGTGCTGGCTGTGATACTTCAAGTCCCTCATCCCGAATAATTGATAGATATCTGCATGAAATCAGCATCTTTAAAATGTGACATGTGCTTGTAACAAGTCAGTGAAACATTCATTTTATGGTTTTATACCTTTAAAAGAACATAGAATTTGATAGAATTGTATTTGTTCATATTACTTAGGAGATCAAGGGTGATGCCCACAGGTTTTAGTGCAACATGCATCTAAACAAAGTAATAAATGAATTGCGCAGCTCACAAACTAGCTAGCTATTGTCATGAGTATGATGTCCTAGTTGAATGGTTTAGTCATGCTCCATTAATCCCAGATGCCCTATTGTAAGATTTCAATCATATTTGATGAATCAAATGTCTCTTCTTCTATGAAAAAATATTTAAAGGAGAAGGGTGATGAGGAAATATAGTTTTCTGCTCTCAAGTTTAAACTTTTTTATTGCATGCTCGCACACACTCCCTCTCAAGCATGAAAACAGACAGAAATAATGTGAAATATAACAGTGATCTTGATAAGGATGCTAAGATCATTCTCACAATTGACCTGGTTATGCGTACCGTTCTGGATCAAAATTCTCAACACCAAGGTCCTCATCCCAGAGAAAAATATGTTTATATTCAGTCACTATGTCTGGATGCAAGAAACGTTTTGCGAACCACCTACATCATCACACAGCATATTTTCATTAAAATACATTATATATTGTTCCCCTGCAATCATTGCCAACTTGCTCCATATCTAAGCAATTATGTGAAAGAATTAACGTACCATTTCGTTTGGTTCATCACAGACACATGAATGGCAGTATCACTCCAATGTAAATCCCTCCACTTATCCACAGCACCATCATAATGGAAAAGCATTACCACAAAATCACTTGATAGAAACTACAATCAAACAACAGATATTCAACACAGGGATGGAAATATTATTCTTTAGTAAAAGGTCATAAACCAAGAAAGTTGAGGACATTACCTTTGTAACAATTTTGTCTACTATTTCTTTCTGTTTTATTCCAACTGCAATGGCCAGCAAGCTCTTTGAAGGCGTTAAGTTTTTCTGCCACAAGAATTTGGAATTAGAGGCAGTCAACCCAGTATTCAAGATACAAGACACAAATAGAGAATATTTTAAACACACGCAGAGTATAATAACAGAAAGTCACCAAGAAATCTAAACGTGCAGTAAACTAGAAGATGTGATCTTTTTTTCTTTTTCTTTTTTTGGAAAAGGAAGATGTAAACTTGGTTACTCATTTCACAAGGTTTAAAATCAAGTGAAAGTGTAGGAGGAGGAGAAGAAGAAGAAATTGGATAATATCCTATCTTTTTTCTCCAAGCTTGGTTACATAGAAGTAGAAAGACTAAATTGGAAGCTCACTAATTAACTAGCATAATCTCATAATTAAAATAATGATATCAATCAACACTTTAGCAACAAGATAACAAGCAGTAGGATCGAACAATAGCTTCTCGTACATTTTTCATAGAGGATCCCCATAAAGGCCGGATTTGGTAGTCTGATGTTTTAGCAATAATTCCTTCCGGTAATGCCTCAGTCCCCAGTGGCTGACACCGCTTCTAACCATAAAAGGGGGAAAAATCAGCAACCATACAAGTAATCTAAAAGTGTTTACTTAAAGGAAAGTTAACTGTTCTGTAAGAAGTCGCTCACCTTGCAAGTATCAAGATTTGTATACTGCATATTGTAGGTAACCTTCCATCTAGTTAATTTCTGCATACAAAATTTGCAGAATCGTAAGACAGTAAACTCTAGTTACTCAGATATTTTTCTACAGATAAATAATGAGTTCAATCCTAGGATATAGATGTTATTTAGTTGTTTTTTTTTTTTAACTGTTTTCATAATATTCTCAAAGCACATATTTATGAATTATTCAGCATGGCATTATGTGATAGTAAACAGTTCAGTAGATGATACTGAAACGGAATCGCTATCATACTTCCTTGTACTCCTTAGCAATGGACGCGCCACCAATGAAATAAGCACCGGTGATCAATGAAACCACAATGAAGAGGCTGCAGTAGAATGATCTATTCTTTGGATCTGACAGTACAGACACCTGATAAAAACACAAAACTAAGTAGGCTTAGAAGTCAGCTTTGTATCCACACTTGATCTGATGAAGAGCATTTCATTGGACATATCATCAGGACCACAAATCAAGAGTCTGGACTATACTGGTGCAAGATATTAACTCGTAAAGAAATTGTTGTTAATTATTGGACCGGAAATTTCCAGCATTTCATTTTTAGGTGAGAATCCAAGTCTTGGTAAAATTTGGTCAGGTGGGAAAAGAATTCCAAACAATGAGCTTTTCAAGCTTTTTAGAGGGAAATAGCTGAATTGTAACAGGGAAATGGCTGAACTTTTAACTATTTTGGCTCAAGAGAACACAAGTCTGTCTCCAATTACAATCCATTTTGTTTCTTACAAAGAATCTCCTTTAGACATAAAGAACTTGAATTCTCAGCTAGGGGACCAAATTGAATCCAAGGTGAACCAGGATTCAATCCAAAATACAATACAAACTCAAAACTAATATAAACTAGTCAAAACCCAAATGGAAAAACTAGCTGATATCAAGTGGGTAGGTAGAGTAGTGTTGAATTGAATGATTGGAGAACACTTGCAGGCTCCTGACTACACACACCCACAGAGAGAGAGAGGGAGAGAGAACTTACAGGATTGAACATTGCTGCAAGTTTGAGAAGCATATGGGATTGTTGGAAGAAGGGGAAAGTTGCTTTTCAATTTGAAAAGAGAAGGAGCAGAGTCTCTTCTTCTTCTTCTTCTCCCTGTTCTAGTGTCAAAGTAAAGAAAGGAATGCTAAAACGGGGAAGCAAGCACCACCCAGAAGCAAAAGGAAGAATCTTGACTCGGCTCTTTTGCCTCCTATCTAAGCAGAAACAGGTAGACGACAGTTGCATCCCCCAAACGGCGCCGTTTGGTGCTGCACACGTCGACATGATTTCGAACCGTTCCAGTGTTCCTTCTGTTTGTTTATTAAGGTTTACTGTGTCAAACTTTGTTGTGTGTTGTGTTTTAAACATGGGTGGGACCCATCTTATCCATATTCTATTTTAAAAGAAGGAAAGACTTTTAGACCCGACCCGAAGCGCAAGGGGCGGCCCAGTCGTGTGCGTTGGCACACTACGCGCGGGAATATTGGGGGATAATGGAGGAGTACTGCGCCCACGTACCTACTCGCACCTCTCTCCTTACTCCCTTCCCTGTTCTCCCACGTGTTTCTCTCAGTTTCCATCTATCCAAGTTCCAACCCTCTCTATTTAACCGTATTGTCTTAAAAAAAAATAAAAAGAAGAAGGACAATTATAACGAACCAATCAAATCTTTTATGTCCTAGATAAGAGACATGAGCTTCCAAGGTGTGGAACAAGAGCCTCGATCTGGTCAGATGAGAGCTGATATCCCTTCTACCTTAACGAAAGAGCAGTTGAGATCTTTGATAGCCAAAAGACCATCCTTTAGATATGAGCATTCTACAACTGGAACAGAGGAAAACCCTACGAGTCACTAATGACAAAATCAGCAGCAGAAGACGTAGAAAGCTATCAAAGTTAAGCTTGAGCCAACTTAGACTAGGAGGAATCCAGTTGATAGGAGAAAGGTGTTTCGAAGCAGTAGAAGAGCCTTTCTTGCATGTTGAATGTTCGATAAGCAGTGCCTAACACTGCAGCAGAGTGAACAATGGTTGTCAGAGAAGTTTGAGCAGCTCACAAGATAACATTATTTCTTGCCTTCCAAATCTACCAGCGAACCAACAAGCCATCTTCCAAAATGTGGGGATGATTACTCTTCAAGATTGAGTCTAGCCAATCCTCAAAGTTCGGAGCAGAGGAAGACGCAAGAACATGACTCACTAAGAGCATCTGCACCACTAAATTGGGTTTGCTCAAGCAATAAATGGGGCTAGAAGTAATTTTGCTCCAAGTAAATCAATTTCATATTTTGCTCAAGCAAATCAATTTTTACATTCACAATTTGTTTTACTAATTTAATTTTGTCTTGTTGTGAAATGATTAAAAAAAATGTACCGGATATATTTACAACTAATAATAATATGTCATGTGTCGTTATTGATTCGATATTATACAAAATTTCTGATAAATTTTCGACTAATAGAGAATTGATACGTGTCATTGTCGCTAAAATAATTAAACCATATTTCCGTTGATATTTTCGACCAATTGGCTATAAAACGTCTAATATCACTCATTCTATACTCACACCATTGTGAAGAATCCGAGCAGATAACTCATCCATCAATCTAAACACTTAACAACATTTATTTGTTCATTCGCACCAATGAATCCTTTCAGCTTCCACAATTTTTTCAGGCGGAAACAACGTCAATAAGAAGAAGATGACCATATGGAGCTATCATTCGTCTCAGGTGGTCATGGCGGAAGCACAACATGACGATGAACCAACATGATCAAGCGGTTCACGTCGCGGTAAAAAACCGAACAAGCCACGTCAGAGGCTATCTAGAAGACGCAATCTCATGGAAAATTACTTCATCGAACATCCAATCTTCGACGCGCAAGACTTTCACCGAAGATACAGGATGAGCAGAGACCGATTCAACATTATCATGACGGACCTCTGTAACCACGATCAATCTTGGCACCAAAGAGAAGACGTCACTGGTTTGCTAGGGCTACTTCCCCAACAAAAGATGACCGGGGCTCTACGAATGCTGGTGTATGGGTCAGTCGCGGATCAATGTACTGAAATTACAAGGATGGGGGAATCGACTACCCTCTAATGTATGAAAGAGTTTTACAGGCAAGTGGTTCACCTGTATAATCCAAGATACCTCGCATTCCAACACCAGTAGACCTCACACGACTACTAGCTAAAGGCGAACGCCAAGGCTTTTCAGGTTTGATTGGAAGTATCGTCTGCATGCATTGGAAGTGGAAGAACTGCCCAACCGCCTATCAAGAGGCATACTCGGGACGAAAGGGTCGCTCAACGATTATCCTGGAGGCGGTTGTCTCGTATGATATGTGGATATGACACAATTTATTTGGGTGTCCTGGAGCTAAAAATTACATTAACGTGTTCCACTTATCGAATGTGTTCTCAGAGATCTTTGCCGAAAGAGGCCCAAGTGCCATCTACGAAGTTCACGGACAGAACTATTTGACAGTTTATTATCTAGCTGACGGAATATATCCAAGGTACTCTACATTTATCAAAACAATTCTCAATCCCCAGATGCCGCAAGATAAGCTTTTCTCAAAGAAACAGGAAGCATACCGGAAAGATGTGGATAGGGCCTTTCGCATCTTGTACAATGCACCACAAATCGGTAATGACTACCATCATGTTAGCTTGCATTATATTGCATAACATGATTGTTGAGGAAGAGTACGTGGAGGATGAGGAAGAAAAAGACTTGCAAAACCCATCGAGGGCTTTCCGGGTTTATGATGGGCCGGTGGATGTACAAGGGAATCAAATTTGTTTTGAGCCAATCAGTAGAGATGGAGCCAATATACAACGGTTTCATGACCGTGTTGCCGATCTCGAATCCGTTTACATCCATAGAGAGCTCCAGAGAGACTTGGTGAAACACATTTGGAGGGTGGAAAACTCTAAATATGTTTTATTATGTATTTTCATTCTGTTTGTGTTTAATTATTAAGCTTGTATTTAATTTAAGTATGTGTTTTAATTTGATGTGTATTTCAATTTCATCTTAATAAATAAATTACATTTTTATTTCTCAAAAATTTAAATTGCATCAAATTTTAATTACATAAAATATAAGCACAAATGACACTTCTCATATATTTTCAAGAAGAAATACTTTTTGAAAATCGAATAATACTTAGATCCAAAGTGAACCCTGCAGGGTCCATCTTAAGGGAAAATTATATCCAAAAATTTTGACACAACCTCTTTTAAAAATGGACAACTCTACTTGCAGAAAATTTCAACTGACACTTCTCACAATAATCCACCCACTCATGTAGCCACCTACTCCCCAAAACACAACCACCGTCACAATATATAAAAGTCTTAAACTACAAGGTTCATGATACACTCATGTAGTGATAATACAATAAATCAAATCAACCTCTGCAGTATATTACTCTTCAAAAGCACAACCACCCACCCATTGGAAATAAGACATGGGTCATAACTTCTCAAATTAATCTCACGAATATAATAAATCATGCATAAAATACTTTTAGTCAAAATAAATATGTCTCACAAGCTAGCATAATTAACAATTTAAATCAAGCGATATATTCACCATCGGCCCACTCCTAAATATTTTCATAATAAACTATCCAGCTCCGCTGGTTTGGGAATTTATTAAATAAATGAAAGTCTCATAAAAGAAAATATTCCCGAAGACCAAATAACAAATATTATAATCAATCTCATTGACTATATAATCATATTGGATAAATCAAGGCAAGGTTAGCACCACCATGTAATAGTAAGCCTCCCAGGTTAAGGGTCGGAACCTCCCATGGCTACTAAGTAGCGTTCCACGCTACTACTAGCTAGCAAACATGACGACCTAGCCCCTCAGGCCAAGGAACGGAACCTCCCAGAGCTACTAAGTACCGTCCCACTTTACCGCTGGCTAACAAACATGACGACCCAGCCTCCCATAATACTATCCCAGGCTTACGAAGGGTCGGAACCTCCCAAGCCTACTAAGTAGCATCCCACGCTACTAGTAACTAGCAAACATGACGACCCAGCCCCTCAGGGTAAGGGTCGGATTCTCCCAAGGCTTCTAAAGTAGCGTCTCACGCTACTGCTAGCTAGCAAATATGACGACCCATTTACGTGGTTTAAAAACAAAAGTCAAGAATATCAACACATGCCCTAGAAATAAATGGAGTCCAAAATCTCCATCAAATTCATCTGAAAAGTAGCTATTCTGAAAACACAGCTGTTGACAGTAGCCACAGAGAGGCTACATAGGCCCACAGACCCGCAGCCGGTACGTTCGGGGCCGGACTGAGGCCCGGAGCAGGATCACCAGCACCCGGACCCGAGGTCCAGCAGTCTACCTTATTACCAGGGGCCCGGGGACCGGGGACGCCAGCCTGCCGAACCGGCCACCAAAGCTGTCCTTTTGTGTACGAACAGAAGGAAACCAGTCCCACATCGAAGAGTAAGACCAGACCTCACGCCCGACCACCTATATAAGGGTCTCAACTACCCTCTTTAATAGGTAACTGATCTCTCCAACTGCTTATCACTCTTGCTTAAGTTATCTATTCATCCCAACTGTACTAACTTAGGCATTGGAGAGGAGAAGACCGGCCCGCCCGGTATTCCCCTTAGTTAGAAGGTTCGCAGGAGGAGATCACATCTTGATTCATTAGTTTCCACTAGGTCTACGGGTTTGTGCAGAAACAACATCATTACTTCAGCTTTAAACACTTAACTTAGAAAAAATTGTATGAGCCAATTATTTTACCAAATAACACAAAATTCTTCACATTAATTGTACAATCATGGGAGAACAATTTCATAAAATTTCAGGCCAAACGAAAACTTAGATCTTAATCAAAATCGAACTCAAAACTGCTTCTCTGAAAATACATAATACTTTTCAGCACTGAACACTTTAACTTCAGAAAATCACTATAGTTGAAGTGCTGAACCAATTTATCAAAACACAAATTCTCTATATCAGAAGTAGACACATGATCCTAGGGCCATATCATAGTAAGATGAATCAACCATATAAGAGTATTACCTGAAAAGTACTGCAACGCATTGATGGATCGTTCTGGCTTGCTTGATGGGTGCACGTATCAGTTACAATTACAAGTTGAACAAACAAATAAATATAATTGATAACAGAGAAAAACAAAAATATAATATCTCCAAAAATTAAATATGGAGATTGGTCCAACTCCATGTACATCTGTTATCTCTGCATAACTTCTCCACTTTCTATTGGCTGATCAACATGGTGAAGCCAGAATAATAAAAACAAAGCATGAAACATATAGCAGTATAATTCAGATTAAGAAATTCATATGCAATAAATACAGCCAAATTCTCAAAGACTTGAATTAAGAACCGAACGCTTATTATTCTAAAATTGGTCTTTAATAAGGGGTCTAAGAGTGAGAAACTCATCGCAGTAGGGTAGACGAGTAGTTGAGTTCCAGGAGAACAAACGCCCTTCCTATTTAGCATTGCAGCACTATATATCTCAAGGCCATGAGATCATGTAAACAAGCTCCTTAGGGACACATGAATGCCCCTTCCAATTTAGGAGGATAAAAGCTGCAACTGACTCAAATATCAAACAATGAATGTGCTGCAATGACTATAAACATAAATCGAAAAGAGACAGTAACTCTTATCAATCAAAATATGTTTATATACAGTAGGGACTATGAATATTGTCAGGCCACTCCCACAAGATAAAAGAAAAAAAAATAGAGAGAAAAATTTTAAAATGACAAAAGTGCAGATTGCAAGAAGAAATAGACAAGGCCAAAACAAGCTAATAGGTTCCAGAGCACCCAAAACAATAATTAATCCCATTTTCCACACACAATATCCTCTCATATAAAGAGCTACTAGCCTTAGATAAGGCCAAGCACACACAACAATATAGCAGCTCAACCAAAGCCACCACACAGACTCATAAATGTTTCCCAAAAGTTGTAGTTTTCTCAGACTCTTATGTACGGATTCATAGAATCTATGTCTGTCAAACCTTTGACATATATATAGAAAGAAGTTATCAATATACATGCTCCTTTACAATAATCGAAATGCACTGCTCCATGCTTACAATTTCGCGAAATGCAATCATATCAAACAAGATATGAAACACAATCAATTAAAAGCATATTAACATTTCTTAGAAGCCACAAAAATATACATATAAATGATCCGTAGACGTCTGGGGTGCTAAGAATAAATATTTTCTAGGGCTTTAATGATTGCGACAACCGTCCTAAAAAAATAGGTCAAGACTTTTGCTGAGGTCCATTAATATATAATGGCACAGACATTACTCATGTAGTTACCAAAATCAATTGGTGAGACTATAGAGATTCCCATCAGGCTCCTAAATCCAAGTTGCTAGCTAATAATTGAATCCCAATAAATAAATAATCAAAATAAAAGCTTTGTTCAAGGAGAAAAGATAATAGAGAGAAACTGTTTCTTTATTGATTGATAGAGAGGCCTTTATATAGGCATTACAATAAGTATCCCGATAAATCAGAGATTCCTTATCTAATACAGAATCAACTATACTAGTCTAATTAGGTCAAGACACATCCAGGAAGTTACATAAATAACCTTCCTACAACACTCCCCCTTGTGGCGAGTGCCTAATGTCTTCATGGTGCTTACCATGTTGCCTCACTAAAACCTTGCCAGCAAAACAAAAACCTCTTGGGCAAAAATAAAATGCATGGACGAAGGGAAAAGAGCACAACACACTAACACTACACTTGCGAATAACATGTGATGTAGACTCCTCCTGATGTCTAACAAACTTAGAGCTCTGATATATGGCGCATGCCTAGACTCTTCACATACTTCACATGCATAGATTTTCCCAAAGACTTGGTAAACAAATCTGCAACATATGCCTCTGAACTCACTTGATTAACTTGGATGTTCAGGAATTCCTGTTGTTGCACATTGTAAAAGAACTTGGGCGATATATGCTTAGTGTTATCACCTTTGATAAAACCTAACTTCATCTGCTCAATGCAGGCAGCATTATCTTCATAGATACACGTAGGTTTATCGGTGGTAGACACTAGTCCACACGAATCACGAATGTGGCGAATAACTGATCTTAGCCAGACACATTCTCTAACAGCCTCATGGAGGGCAATGATCTCTGCGTGATTCGATGAAGTAGCAACCAAAGTTTGCTTGGTTGATCTCCAAGATATCGCTGTATTTCCCATGGTAAAAACATAACCAGTTTGGGAACGAGCTCGATGTGGATCAGAGAGATACCCAGCATCTGCAAAACCAACTAACACGTTGTTGGGAGTCTTTGAGTAAGGGAGACGTCCAGAGAAGGGCACATTTGAATGGCCGGACGCTTCGCCATCATCATCCGCCACGTTACTAACGCCAGTGGTAGTACCACAGCGTACGATGGTACTGTCGAGGCAGCCGGAAACATTGGTGTGAGGAGGGTGATTGGCGGAATCTTCTCTCTTTGTGTTGAAAGGATAGAACAGTCCCAAGTCAATGGAACCTTTCAAGTAACGAAACAAATGTTTGATACCGTTCCAATGACGATGCGTAGGCGCTGAGCTAAATCTAGCCAGTAAGTTCACAGCGAAAGCAATGTCTGGTCTAGTGCATTGTGCCAAATACAAAAGTGCCCCAATCGCACTCAAGTATGGGTACTCAGCACCAAAAATCTCTTCTTCATCCTCTTTGGGACGGAATGGATCCTTGCTTACATCCAGACTACGAACGATCATGGGAGTAGACAACGGCGTACATGTATCCATGTTGAAACGCCTGAGCATCTTCTGCGTATAAGCAGACTGGTGAACCAGAATACTCTTGGTTCTATGCTCTAACTCAAGTCCTAAACAGAACTTAGTCTTCCCAAGATCCTTCATCTCGAACTCAGGTTTCAAGAATGAAACTGTCTCTTCAATCTCACTTGAAGTACCGATGACATTCATGTCATCAACATAGACAGCTACAATAGCAAATCCAGAGTCGGTCTTTCTAATGAACACGCATGGGCATAACTCATCGTTCTTGTAACCCCTCCGAATCAAGTATTCACGTAGGCGATTGTACCACATCCTTCCGGATTGTTTAAGTCCATACAGTGAACGTTGCAGCTTAACTGCATAAGCACTCCGTGGTTTAGAGTCTTTTGATTCGAGCACATGAATTCCTTCAGGAACTCTCAGGTAGATATCCGTATCTAGATCCCCATATACATATGCTGTAACTACATCCATCAGTTGCATACTTAGTTTTTCGGACACTACTAAACTGATCAAGTAGCGGAAAGTAATGATGTCCATTACGGGAGAATACGTCTCCTCGTAGTCAATACCAGGATGCTGCGAGAAGCCTTGCGCCACAAGTCT
This sequence comes from Potentilla sterilis, assembly GCA_963682095.1. Taxonomy (NCBI): domain Eukaryota; kingdom Viridiplantae; phylum Streptophyta; class Magnoliopsida; order Rosales; family Rosaceae; genus Potentilla; species Potentilla sterilis. Next base: position 18,537,299 of record OY821765.1, on the reverse strand, counting down.
TGCCTTATATCGCAAGATCTCATGCTTCTCATTGCGCTTACAAACAAAGACCCACTTATGTCCGACAGGTTTAACGCCTTTAGGGATCAATTCAACAGATCCAAAGACTTGCCTTTTGTCTAATGAGTCAAGTTCTGCCTGTATTGCTTCTTTCCACTTCGGCCAATCTGCTCTTTGTTGACATTCAGTCACTGAGCGTGGTTCAACTTCGTCATCATGGATGATCTCTTGTGCGACGGAATAAGCATATATATCATCGACGTGTGTGGAGGCTCTATCCACTAAGAGACTCGCGTTATTCAAACTGAGCGAGATTTCTTTGTTCTCTGGAGTCAACATTGGTTCTGTGTCATCCCACAGAAAAGATTCAGTTGACTCATGGACATAACTATAGTCAGAGACAATCTCATGCGATGGATTCGCATCGTCGATGATGAGCGGATTTTGTGCCTTCGCTCGCTTCTTTCGAGGGTTTTTATCTCGAGAATTCTTCGGTTTCCCCCTCTTTCTGGTGGGAGCCGAGGCCGAAGCTGCTACCCCTTCAAAGTCCATCAGGGCACCGTTGAGATCCGATTCAACAACAGTGACGCCAAGGCGTACGATGGCATCGTCGCCGGCGTCACCCTCACTTGAGGATATGCCGACGGCACTAGGTCTTAGGGCAGCCGAACCGGTCCCGTAATTCGGGACCTCCAACCTTGCCGGTACGTTTGCAACAGGTACGTGTGATCTTATCACTTTCGCAATATCAGTGAAAGCGTCGGGCATCGATTCCACGACTTTCTGAAGATCGATAATGCATTGCACTTCAAGCTTACTTTGAGCAGTGCGAAGATCATGAAGAGACAAATCGTTGGGGGCACACCATGTCAATTCCTGACGTTCATTCGGAATGAGTGCATTCCTATCTCCCCCTAACGGCGGGAAGTGTGTCTCTTCAAAGTGACAATCTGCGAATCGCGCAGTAAATAGATCACCGGTGGTTGGTTCTAAGTAGCGGATTATCGTTGGCGAATCATAGCCAACATAGATGCCTAAACGTCGTTGTGGACCCATTTTGATACGCAAAGGAGGCGTAATTGGCACATAAACTGCACAACCGAAAGTACGTAAGTGCGATAGATTGGGTTCAAAACCAGTTACCATCTGGTAGGCACTAAACGTATTGTTGGCAATGGGTCGAAAACGAATAAGCATCACTGCATGCAGTATTGCATATCCCCAAGCAGAAACTGGTAAATTGGTTCTCATAACCAATGCCCTAGCCACTAGCTGGAGTCGCTGAATGGTGGCTTCTGCAAGGCCGTTTTGAGAATGAACATGAGGAACAGGGTGTTCGACTTCAATCCCAATGGACATACAAATGCTTTGGAGGTAAACTCGCCAGTATTATCCATCCTAATAAATTTGATAGGGTGGTCAGGGTGGTTAGCCCTTAACTTGATGATTTGAGCTAAAAGTTTGGCGAATGCAGCATTTCTTGTGGACAACAATGCGACGTGTGACCAACGCGTCGACGCATCTACCAGCACCATAAAATACTTAAATGGGCCGCATTCTGGTTTGATTGGTCCACAAATCTCACCTTGGATTCGATGTAAGAATGGTATATTATCAGTTGAAGCTTTGGCGAATGAAGGGCAAGCATGCAATTTAGCAAGCGAGCAAGCCTTACAAAATGAGCGATGGGCATTGAAAATTACCGTTGTGGCATAAGAGGACACATGTGGTGACGCCCCATGTCCCTGTGAAGGGTGGGACGGCACGACGTGCGGCGTAAAGGCCACGTCCTCATCCGCCAGGTGCGCGGCCCCGAAACCCTGTGAAGGGGGGGGGGGGGGGGGGGGGGGGGGGGGCGGTGGCGAGTGTGGCTTTAAGGCCACAGTCTGGCGGGGAGCTTGGCTCCTGCGTACATCACGATGTTGAGTCGCGGTAAGAGGTTCTTCCAATATCTTTTTCGACTTGAAAAATGGATGTCCATGGGAGTTCTTTAGAATCCGGATCATCATATCACGGCCAGGGTGGCCTAGTCGAGTATGCCAAAGCTTATAATCATTAGTGTCACAAAAATTGTCAGTGACAACATATGATTCGAAGACACGGGCTGTAGTGAGATATAAGCCATTGTCTTCAATGCATGGCATCTTCTCTAAGATACGGCGGCGGCCGTGTTCTTGAGAAGTAATGTATAAGTATTCTTCACCATTCTCAGCATAGGTATCCAAGTGATAACCGTTGGCACGGATATCCTTAAAACTCAGTAGGGTTCGATTTGTTCTCGGCGCATAGAGAGCATCAATGACATTGATAACAGTACCATTTGGTAACATAAATTCAGCGGATCCTCGCCTTTTGACCACCGGCGAGGTACCTATCAATGTTGTCATAGACTAGGGGTGGACGTTTGAAGCTGAAAACCGAAAAAAACTGAGCCGAAATCCGAACCGAAGCTGAAAAAAACTGAACCGAAAAAAAACCGAACCGAAGTGAGAAAACCGAACTGGACCGATTCTGTTCAGTTCGGTTTTCGGTTTCAGTTCGCTGGAAACCAAACCGAACCGAAGAACCGAAGTCAACGGTCAAGGGTATTAAAACGACGTCGTTTTGACGTTTTATTAATTTTTTTTTTAACAGAAAGTGAGAAAACCTAAAAACTAAAAACCCTAAAAACTAAACTCAGTCATCACATCTTCGCCTCTTTCTCAGTTTCTCCAGTTTCCTTTGTGTCTTCACCTCTTCACTCATCTCCTGCCGAACCCTCCGCCCCCGGCGCCGCGCCCTCCGCCCCCTCCGCTTAACCATTGCCGCGCCCTCCGCCTAGCCACTGCCGCGCCCACTGCAGCATTCTAGTTCAGCATCAGCCATCAGGTATGCAGCAACATAATATATATATATATATATATGTGTGTGTGTGTGTGTGTGTGTGTGTGTGTGTGTGTGTGTAGTGAAGTCAAAAAACTCCAAGTCTCCAACGTCCAGCCCCATTGATGGTGATGCGTAAAAACTAAAAACAGTCAAAACCAAGGTTGAAAACAGTCAAACACAGATCTATTGATCCACAAAAAATGTTATTCAGATAGGGGGAAAATAATTCAGCAAGAACTCTCTTTATAATTGGTAGAATGTTTGACTTGATTTGGTATTTTGTCTGTGTTTTTCTGGATGTCGTAAACTTCCAAGGGGAAAAGCTTCAGGAGAAGTTCTTATTAAGTCTATCATTTGAATAGAATATTTGTTGCATCTGTAAACAGCAAATTTATCTGTAGACGAGTGTCTGTACATTTTTGGTCGTGTAGATTATGTTTTTGATCAGCATGTTGGCTTGAATGTTCTGCAGCAAGCAGAGTCGTCCTTTTGTATGGTTGATTTGGTGCAGTCAAATGTAAATTAAAAGGCAAAAGTCTGAAGAAGCTGAGTTGCCTTACATTATGACCCGTAGTAGCCGGTTTCTCCCAAGTTGATTCTTGTATGCTAGGGATGAAGCATAACCAGCCTTTTGGTCGTTATTGGATGTCAAATACCATTAAGAAATAAGAAGTTGGATGTCTCCCAAGTTGCAGCATACAACTTGCCATTAATTATTTCTACATCTTCGAAGCAAATTAAAAAACTAAAGGTCAGACTATGATCTGGATGCCATTAGTTATATACTGAGTTTATTTGTATGGTTTTTCTGAATTTTGATGATTATAACTTATAATTTACTCAATTGCTTATTCGATTTGTTAGAAATGAAGAGGACAAGGGGAGGGCAGATAGTGAAGCGGGGTTCTTTATCTACTCCGACTATTCGGGGTTCATCCTCATTTACTCAGGTAGTGAATTTAAATTTAATAAGAATAGAGTGAATTTACACTTACGGATTATGTCTAATGATTAATTTATTTAATTATGTTCGCAATTTGTTTATGACTTTATGCAGATGCACGGAGATAGTGTTGGTGTTGGTGAATCGACAACATCGACATCGATTCCGAGTGTTGGTGGATCACAAGCAAGTTCAGTTCCAACACCAGAAGGGGAATCGGCTGAGCCTACACAAGAACAACTTGAGGAAGAATATTTGCAATCCTTGAAGAACAAAGAAAGGTCAGATGTTTGGCCTCATTTTACTAGGAAAATTGTGGATGGTAGAGTTAAGGGTGTGTAGATATTGTGGAAAATCATACTGTGCTGATCCAGGCATAAATGGAACAAGCAATCTTACGAAACATATTGATAAATGCCAAAAATATCCCCCTAACATTGAGATCATGAAAGCTAAGAGCCAACAATTTTTGTCTTTTAAAAGAGGAAAAGGGACCAAGGAGTTGTGTGTTGACAATCCTGAGTGTAATGGGGAATAACTAAATTTGCTTTGTGTGGAGATGATTATTTTAGATGAGTTACCCTTTAGTCATGTTGAAGGAATAGGCTTTAAGCGCCTCATGAAGAGAGCAACTCCTTTTTGGAAGATTCCCTCTAGGAAGAAAATAGCAAAGGATGTGCTTAAGTTGTATGGAGGGGAAAAGAAGAAGTTAATGGATCAATTGAAGGGGAGAATGGTGTGTCTTACAACTGATACATGGACTAGCATTCAAAACATTAATTATATGGTTGTTACCGTACATTTTGTTGATGATAATTGGGTGTTGCATAAGAGAGTCCTTAAGTTTTGTGTCATTGAAGATCATAAAGGAGAGTCCATAGCCAAACTTTTGGAGGATTGTATGTTAGTGTGGGGGATAGAGAAGATTCTAACAGTCACTGTTGATAATGCTACATCAAATGATGTAGCATTGAGGGAGTTAATTAAGAAATTATGTGATTGGAGAAGCCCTAGGGTGGTTTTACATGGGGGAAAAAATTTGCATGGTCGGTGTGTTGCTCATATTCTTAATTTTATTGTGAAAGATGGGTTGAATGTGATGAATATTTCTAGTGATGCTATTCGTAATGCGGTGAAGTATGTTAGATCATCATCACATAGACTTGATCTTTTCAAAAAATGTGTTGAAAGAGTGAAATTAGAGTGCAAGGGGCTTGTGATTTTAGATGTCCCCACTAGGTGGAATTCTACATACTTGATGTTGGCGACCGCTTTGAAATTTCAAAAAGCCTTTGAAAGATTGTTGGTTGATGATTCACTTAACTATCATGCATATTTCAAAGGAGAAAAAGAAGGGCCACCCGCTTCGGTTGATTGGAAGAATGCGGAGGTGTTTGAAGAGTTTTTGAAACCATTTTATGAAGTCACACTAAGAGTATGTTGCTCTAACTCTCCTACCATTCATCATACTTTTGGTGATTTGCTTCATCTCTATGGTCTCTTACAAGAACAAAGTAATAAGTCAAGTGTCCCAATGATGAGTGAGATTGCACCTCTAATGGAGGAAAAGTATGATAAGTATTGGGGTGATTTTGGTAAGTTGAATCAATATGTGTTTGTTGCTATTGTTCTTGATCCCCGCCATAAGTTCGAGAAACTTGTTGATTATTTTGAAGTTGTGTTTGGGGAAGTAGATGATAGGGTGGAAAACCTTACATTTGGTGTGAAGGAGTTATTGTATGACCTTCATGGGATGTATGAGGAAGAGGGAAATTTGAGAGAAAGTGTTAATAGTTTCCAAGAGGCTAATGATGTGATCCCCATTATGGAAAAGGTTCTTACCGAGATTCAAAGGAAGTTGAAGGAGAAGGAGTTGAGGAGAAAAGCAAAGAAATCCGAGGTCATTAATAATGATGTGGATAGATATGTTAGTGATCCTATAGAAGAAGATGATGAAGTATTTGATTTGTTAAATTGGTAGAGAGGGAATGGGGAGTCTAAATACCCTACATTAGCTCGCATTGCAAAGGACATTTTTGCTATTCTGGTGTCAACTATATCATTAGAATCTTCTTTTAGCACAAGCGGGAGAATCATTAATCCACATCGTGCCTCTTTAAGTCCTAAAATGGTGGAAGCCTTAATATGTACCCAAAGTTGGCTTAAGGGTGAATATATTGCTTTGAACCATGCTCCAACGGGTGAAGAGATCGAGTTATGCGAAGAAGATGAGGAAAAAGTTAATGTTTTTGTTTTGTTATTCACTTATTTGATATTTTCATTATGATTAAATATTGTTCTATTCTAAGTTTTATTCTTTTTCTAATTGTATATAGATGAATTGTAGAGCATGGTATGCAAGGAAAATGTCATCAGGGAGTCCAAGAGTAATCTCATGATCTCATCTATACGAGTTTGAGAATTGAGATGATGTTGCACACATTTTTCTTTTTTGTTCTCTATTAGTGATGTTGTAAACTTTGAACTTTAAACTTTAGAGAGTTGGAGTTTATGGACTTTAAAAACTATGGACTATATTTTTTATTTTTGAGTTGAACTTTGAAGTTTGAACTATGAAATATTCGAATTATGAGGTATGAACTTTGAGATTGAACTTTATATTTTGGACTTTATTGTTACTAAACTTACTATTCGAAAATAACAAATTTTTTGAATTTGTATTCAATTATACATAACAGATTTACAAAAAAAAAAAAAAAAACCGAAAAAAAACTGAACCAAACCGAACCGATCGGTTCAGTTCGGTTTTCGGTTCACTATCTCAAAAAAAAAAAACCGAACCGAACCGAAATTTTAGTTCGGTTCGGTTCTCGGTTTTGGTCAAAAACCGAACCGAATAGAACCAAATCCACCCCTAGTCATAGATGAGCGATACGGTATTAAATCCGTAAACAACTGCCTATTCCTTAGAATAGTGTGGGTAGTTCCACTATCAGCTAGACACTCAACTTCACCGCGAGACATCTACAAAGAGACGAAAACTTGGGTTAGTTTCTCGCGGGACACAGTCTAATCACTACGCCGTAGGATAAAGAAAGAAAGGGGATGAGAATCTCATCGAGTGTATCACATGGCATTTGGATTTTATAACTTCAACTAAAGTCGGAAAGTGCAAGGTTGAATGTTACATAACCAAGCAATCATCATCAGAAACCAAAACGAAAGCTAGGTTTCGCACATTGTGGTGTTGAACACCTTTGGTAACTGGAATAAAATGAGGTCTAGCCTCCTAGGATCGGTGTGAAAACACCTCTCGGGCTGCACACTAGCCGAAGCTGTGGATGTCAAAGACACATGGTGTCGTGGCACCAGAGTGTGGCGGATGCCAAGCCTACTTCACCTTAATGATTGAGCGTAGGTGGGATTATAAGTCCAAAATATAGAGCCTATGTGACCAAAAGGTGGCGTCACAAGAACCACGTGAGTTGTTAATACACGAACCTGATTGCATAAAAACATAAAATTTCTCACGATATGGGAAAACAGAGAAATTTTATTAAGTGCCAACATGAATACATCAACTTCTAATTCCAAAATAAACAGACTAACTAGAGTCATAAAAACATGGCGAGTGCCATTATAATGGCGAATGTCATTACAATGGCGAATGCCATTACAATACTTGATAAACTAGAAAAGCCATAGGCTAGTCAAAATCCGGGACATCAAGAGTTTGTGGTTGCGCCTTTGGAGAATCCACATGATGAGCATAATTTGCTTCAATCATCTCGTCCTCAGCATAATTGCTTTCTTCGAACAGAAACTTCTTGTATTTCTTGTAGGCATTTAACATCTCCTTACTAGCTCGACAATCGCGATGGTAGTGTTTGGAGGAACCACACTTGTAGCACGGAGCAAATTGAGCATTCCGGTTATTGCTATGAGGTCTAGGAGGGTTTGGTACTGGACCTAGACGGGGTCTGTGGCCAGTCCGGCCTCCCCTTGAAGGTGGTGCGTATTCGCCACCTTCTCGCCTCCAAGTGTTGGAGCGTCGTGTCACATTATTTCCAGCATTCTGATTTCTTCCACATACCGGATTGTACGGGGTATGGCGGCCTTTATTTTTCTGCTTTGAAGCCTTCCCATAATGAGCCTGTAGTGTTGGAATTGGCTTTGTACCAACAGGTCTCTGGCTACTATTGAGCCTAATCTCAGAATGGCGTTCTTTTTTTTAGTCAATATTGCCATAAGGTCAGCGAATGATCTGATTCTGCCTTCATCAACTGAGATCTTATACTGATGTCCGAGGACATCGTAGGCCATGGGGAATGTGTTAAATGTCTTCTCCAGAAGATCTTTATCGGTTTTGATGACGCCAACCGTGCCAAGATCCGCCTGTAGACTAATCATATCCTGATTGTATTTGTCTACTTTGTCATAATCCGAGAAACGGATTTGTTCCCATTTAAGGGTGAGCTCTGGAAGAAGCATGTCATGGACATTGTTAAATCGCTGCTGGAGCGTGTCCCATAAAATTTTTGGGATCTTTTACCGACAAATATTGTCGCTTCAGAGTCGGGTGGATATGGCGCCTCAAATACATGAGGGCCTGAGCCTTGGCATGGTCCCCAAAAGGGGTGGTGGCGGTTGCATCAGTCAGAAGTGCTGGAAAGCCTTTGCTTTGGAAAGCAATTTCAACATCGGAAACCCATTGATGGTAGTCTTTGCCTTGAAGATCCAAGATCTCAAAATCAGGGCGTGACGGTGACGACGACAACATCTACAAGATAATGAAACGTCGGATTAGTATCGCTTTAAGCAGATACTATCAAGTATAAATTGGAATTAGAAGGGATATATTCGGTCACATGAAAACTAGTTTCGATGCGAAATTTTTTTCTTTTAATGCATAAACTGGCGGTTTCATACCGCACCTTCAAATAGTGGCGTACTTAGACATCCACATAAGCATCTTTTTTTTCTTTTAATTTCCCTTTCAACGTGATTCCCCCAGGACCACCACTTAAAACTGCGACCGTAGGGGTGATGAAATCCCCATTCTAGGTCTCATCGGCGATATAAGAATGGCCGGAATCGGAGTAGAAGAAAGGCTAATAGCACCCGATATAATATATCTATAGTTCAAAAGCAGGAACTTTTATAAAATTTACCTTTTGATCAAAGGAACGAGAGCGTAAAGCTTGTTCTTCGATTCTTGTTTGATTCTCGATCCGCTTCCGACGCAAGTAATCTGGCGGAGCTATCTTGAAAAGTTGATGGCGAGCGAATAGGCTGGCGAGCCAAGCGAATGGGCGAGTTGGCGGGCGAGCGAGCAGGCTGGCGAATGAGCAGGCTGGCGAGCGAGCGGATTGGTGAGCACGCGGGCCGGTTAGCGATTAGGCTGGCGAGCGCGCGGGTTGCGGCCTAGGAGAGACCGAGAAAAAGGGGGGGGCGCACGGGTCCCGAGGAGGGAGGTGCGGCCGACGGAAGGGATGGAGGAGGAGGAAAAAATTATTAGGGTTTTTCTAGGGCTCAGGGAGGTCTCGTGCTGATAACGTGTTCAAGGAGATAAGATTATAGGGAGAACTGTTTATTTATTGATTGATAGAGAGACCTTTATATAGGCATTACAATGAGTATCCCGATAAATCAGGGATTCCTTATCTAATACAGAATCAACTATACTAGTCTAATTAGGTCAACACACATCCAGGAAGTTACGGAAATAACCTTCCTACAACAAGCTTTGATTAATCCAAAATGACTAAAACCAAAAATAACAAACACAATAAGCTTACTAAGGTTTTGAACTGAACCATTTGAGCAACTAATTAAGCCTTTGGCTAATCGATAGAGCTCCTACTCTTTTATCTTGCACTGCCAATACCAAAAAAATTACCAATATTTTTATCCAATTGATACATCAAGAAATTTGAAGTGGAAACTACCAAGGAATAACATCTATCAAAATTTAACTCCCACGCTAAGTAATATGAATATTGTTATATAAACACAGAGCTTCAATTTGGAACAAAATATCAGAGAAAAGCATCAGAACCACCTCCTATAGGTAAAAACAGTACAACAACTAAAATAAAATTACAGAATACGATGTTCTTTTGTTACATCAACCAAAAAAGAGAACTATAGACAAAGTTCATAAGAAACAGACAAGTTCCTTCTAGCAAGGAGAAACAAATTCCACAAAATTAGCTATCAAGATATATTCAACTATTACATCGTAAAGTTTAAGCACAATGCTATTGAGTAACCGTGAAAACTTAAAACTCCATGGCAAGTTTACAAGCAATGAGCCAAGTATATTGTCATATCTTTATGAAGACTCCTTTAATTAAGGGGATTCATCATTCGAAGGGAAGTGTTCCCTCATTTGGGATCCCTGGGGAAGAGGGTTAAGTTGGCCCTTGCGAACAGAATTTTTTTTGAATGATATTCAAGAAAAGAGTATTCTAAAAAAATTCATAGACTTAGAGGAACTCCTTCGTTTGGAGGAAATGATAAAGGAATACCCAGAAACGCATTTACAAAAGCTTCGCGTCGAAATCTACAAAGAAACGACCCAATTGATCAAGATGCACAATGAGGATCGTATTCACACAATTTTACATTTCTCGACAAATATAATATGTTTCGGTGATATGAGTTAATGGAGTGTCTATGTGTACGTGGCAAGTTTGGAATTCGATTGGATAGCAGGGCAGGACGGAAATCGAATTACGTTTTTATTTTAGTTGCGATTTAAACCCACAACGCCTTTGCGGGCTCCGTAACAAGAAATGATATATTCTGTTAAAGACAGCCCTTCACGTAAATTGCTTTGAATAGGTAAATCAATCATTTGTCCTTGTGGATCTGACATTAACCCGGCCTCTCATACCTACTAATTGGTGTACTTGAGATGCATTTCCTCTAGCTCCCGAAAAAGACATCAAAACCCTTCAAATTGTATCTGATTCAATCCGGGTATTGTAGATATTGACTCATTTCCACCCCCAAGCATTTTTTTTTTAATTTCCCAGTTATAGACAAAAACCCATTATTTGCCCAAGGCAGATTCATTTAACCCAGTAAAAGCTTAAAATCAGAAATTGTTCCAAGGTTTAAATCATAACTCATCATCAAAATATGAGGAAAAAGCATAACACTCAGAGCAATAAAAAAAAACAAAACTAACAATAGCTATACAGCTTTATCAAAAACCAGAAGAAATAGTTATCATCCTCCCAAACACCAGAAGTAAAATATGCAGTTTAGACTTTACCAGAAATTAAATCACAACACAACATGAAGCTCTTAAAATAATAAAAAGAAAACCATACAACAATTTCATTTCTTTCCCACACTTTAAACCCTGCTGATCATATCCCCGCTCTGATACCATTTGTAACACTCCAAACAATCTTTTGCACTAGAATTCGACCCCAAAATTCATCAAATTTAATTGTCTCAGCCACACTCCATCAAAAACCCGAAACTCTAAATTTTTTTTATTCAAATTTCTCTTTACCTGGGTTGATTCGGTTCGATTCCTCTCGTGGACAGATTGTGCGGGTCAAGGCCTCCCTTTAACCCCTAGAATCGGGCCGCTTAGTGGTCGAAAGAGTGAGTCCCGGTTCGACTATGTCGAATCCTCTCGAGCCAGAGTCGGTTGAATGGTGGTGATACATGCCACGCTGCTGCCACAGACGAGAAAAGGAGACCAAGCCAAACGGCGGTGAACCGAGGGCGGCGCTGCATCCAGGGCGTATGGAGCGAGTCCCGGGGAGGGAGAAAAAGAAGAAAAAGAAAGAGGGAGAGAGAGCTAGAATGTTCTCCCCCTTCCTCCCGTTCCCTCCCCTAATTAAATATATCTCTATGTGAATATATATATATATATATATATATATATATATATATATATATATATAATTTTTTTCAGGTGCGGACTTCCGCACCGTGCAGATGCGGCGTTTCCGGCCACCGGCGAGGTGGCGACGCCGTATCCGGCCACTGGGCTTTGCCCCCCACACGCCGACGACCCCGTCTGTGCCGGCCCGAGCTCCATCGCCGGCCGGCAGCCGGCCGGAATCTGCAAAAATGTAGAAAAATGACAAGTACTGTTCATTTTTCTACATTTTTGCAGATTCCGGCCGGCGATGGAGCTCGGGCCGGCACAGACGGGGTCGCCGGCGTGGGGCGAGCAAAGCCCAGTGGGCGGATACGCCGTCGCCGGTCGCCAGAAACGCCGCATCCGCACCATGAACAGTAGGTGCGGACGTCCGCACCTGAAACGGACTATATATATATATATATATATATATATATATATATATATATATATATATATACACACACTACCAATTAAATGCCAGATTAAAACCCCACTTTCAATCTAAATGTTTATATTAAATCGACTTTTAATTAGATTTAGTTAATATCAATTTCGAGGCCATCGAACTTAGGCGATTAGAAAAGATTCTCGGTATCTTTATGGGTCAAATATACTTCCCAACAACCACCGTTTTGCTCGACTCGATAAAAATTCTAATAACTAGTCATTTGCAATTGTACATATATATTAATTTACTTTTTTGAATGTACCGCGGGATATTACAGAGAGGCTTTGGGACTTGGGGTTTTTTAGAGAGGTTTGGGAGAGGGTTTTATGAGAGTTTGGGATTTAGGCTAGGCTTTCCAATTTGGGATATGTGTTTTTTGGGAGAGGGTTCGATGAGTTCGAAAGATAGATTAATGGTTTCTATGTTTTTTGTCTAAGTGTTGGGTGGGGAGTAAGTGTTTTTTGTTTGAATGATTATTTTTGTTCAAAGAAATTTTGTCTCAATTATTTTGGTGGGAATAATGGCTTATAGGAGCATAAAATGCGACGTTATAATGTCTCAACCTTTGCACTTTACTTAGTTATTTTCCTTAAAAAGATCATTATTAACTTCTATTTATTTAAGGTACTTTGAGAAGCAATTATGGAAGAATGAGAGCTTAATTGATGCAACCGAAGTATGAGACATGAAGTATAGATGCATATGTAAATATTAGAATGCTCAATTGGATGAGTAAGAGCCTAGAAGTCAAAGAATGGATAGCTGCAAAATGACTCATGAAGAAGAAAAATCCTGAAAACTGCATTATTCCTTATTTTCTTGCACAATTGGAGTTCAATTTGGGATTTGTTCGATGAAGTTTTGGTAGAGGCGTTATATGTACCTTAAGCTCATATGTTGTACTTCAATTACAGCTAAATAGCTTCCCCAGAATCTCAAGGATGAAGTCAGAAGAAATTCAAGCCAATGAAGTGCTCCTGTGAAGATAATTTCTGCTAGCAGATTTCCTCCGGTTTTGGATAGAGAATTCTGTGTATCTAAGAAGCTCATTTATGTGAGTTACCCAGATTTGAAGATGGTAATTTGTACTTCAGTTTAGCCACAAGAATCGCTCAAATTGGTGGTAGTATGATCAAGTTATGATGCTCCAAAGTTGGACAGAAAGTTAGCAAAGCTGTAAATTTTGACCTTACATTTCGGCAAGGCAACTTCAAGGCTGCTTTCGGACAACGTGTCAATGGACTTTCTTAAAGGCTCTTATGTGAAATTAAATTCCAACATATGAAGGATATCTCAAAGGAAGTTCACGTTCAAAAAAATCCAAAAAGTAGTTAAAACCAAGAAGGAAAAGTCAGTCTGGATAAGGAAAATAAAGAAGAGTTTGTGGGCCTTCTGCCTCTGCCGAAGGATCATCATAGAAGAGAGAGAGAGACCAACCCTATTTGCTATTCTTTTTTACGAGAGCACCAACCAAGAAGAAGAGAAGGAGTAGCAGTGACGACCATCATCCATCACCGTTTACCATTCTTCCTCTTTGTCTATCATTTTTTTACTTCTTATTTTCACCATGTTTTTGTGTGATTTCTCTACAAATATGAGTAGCTAAATACTTTTGTTAAGGGCTAGTATGAAGCCCTAAACTATGATTTAAATTCTATAAAATAATTTCTTTGTTTCTAAGCTTTGTTGTATGATTGTTTCTTAGTTCTGAGTCAACGAATCTTTTATTTGTATGTGTTATGTGGTGGCCAACATATGATTTATGCATGTAATTGGAGCTAGGTTAAATAGCAATTCATCTAATCATGTTGTGATATTAACCGAAGTAGTGAAGCCTCTCGCCAAGGTGAGTTCTAAAGAAAAGGAATGCAACTAGACACGGTTGTTGTACTAATTTGTATAGTTAGATTGACAACCTTACATGTATGCTTAATGCTTTTAGACTTGCTAAATGTAGGAGCCGCTTGTGATCTCTATGTGGTTTGTTTTCAAAAGGTTGTAGTAATGACGTTTGTTCTTGCTAGAATACCATAGGGAAGTAATATAAGGTACTTAACCCACTTGTTGGTTTTGTAACTTGACCAACCTATTTCACATGACACAGTAAAGAACTCAATAATTGAAATTTAGAACCTAGATTGTGTGTAGTGATGGATTATGATCCTCTAGCATATTCATTATCATTGTTACATTGTTTCATAGTTTTATTAATTTACTAATTCTCAATTTATATATTATGTTTTTCTTCCATCCTCTCTAATCTTTCAATCTAGTTCTTTTATCTTATAGGTATCGCGTGGATTTTGGATTGTCCCTCAAATCTCTGGTGTTGAACGATCCCTCTTTCACTATATTGCAATTGATACTATAAGAAGGGTTCAATCATCCATTTTGGACTATCAATGGCACCCCATAAAAGTGAGATATTGGCGCCTAATTTTTGCGAAACTTTCACACATTAGCTACGGAGAATCAACGTGGTAGCGTACCCGATTCAATTTTAGACGACGGTGACATCTATGCCGTGGCAAAAAAAATTCAGGTTATAGTAATTTATAATTTTTCACAACACAAAAAGTCGAAAAAACGTAAGAAAAACAGATCGGGTATCAAAAAAATTTGTTGAAAATTACCATACACTTGTGGAGACGAGATGTATCGAAGGATGTAAAAATTTCATAACTTTTATATTCTTGTAATAGTGATCCCCTTATAGAACCATAACCTTATTTTTAGTTGACCGAATTGACCGAGATGAAAGTAAAGTCCAAACGGGTTCATTTTTCTACACAACACTTCTTAAGATGTATTAAATATATATTCATACTCAGATTTGTTGATTTTTGATTTCGAGTATTTTGATCGCAGAAAATCGTGATATGTCTAATAGTGTTCTATAACATGTTTAATGGTTATAATACATTTCAAAATGAACAACATATAGAACACATAATTTGACAAACTCAACTGTTGGATTTGATAATTATAAGAAAATATGACCATGATAGAAAATTTACATGTTTGCGTCATCGTTTCATTCTTGATCAATGTTGTGTAAAGTTCGAAACATTAAAGCCACCATGATGGACCCCTCCCCCCCTTCCCTTTATAGAAGTAACCACATATATTTAGTTGACCCAATTAAATTAAAAATAATTAGCGACGACACATAACACTGTAGCAGGAAAACAGTCCATTTACCAAGTTTAAGCTACGACATAAGAAGTGTCACCGCAAAAAATCAAGAACTTTAACATGGTAGGACCTCCCGTCACAAGATTTATTATTTTTTACCACGGTAACAATATGTTGTCACCTAGTTGGTAACATTATACCATGGTGACACTTTACCGTCGCAAAGTTCTTAACATTTAACCACGGTGACACTTTGTCGTCGCATGTTTAGCGACTGTAGTTATGTTGTTGCAACGCCGTCACAAAACTTGGACTATTGGCGACGGCAAAAGCTCGCCATGGCGACTTTCAATGGCTAACTGAATTCCTTTTTGTAGTGCTTCAAGAAGTGAAGTTGAGGATAATATTTATAGAAGGATGCTTGGATGAGACTTTTAGAACATGACTCTACCTGTTATGAACAATTGCGTATGAAATCTACTGCATTTGAGAAATTTTTTGTGCACTCTTATGGGATAGATGGGGTTTGTTGGTTACAAGAACGTCACAGTTAAAGTAGTTGTGGTGTCTTTTTTTCATATGCTAGGACATAATCTAAAAAATAGTACTCTCAAAGCTATCTATGTTCGTTCAGGAGAAACCATAAGTAGACAATTTGATAGAGTTATTTTTCAAGCACATGTACCTGTAAAACAACTTCATACACATATTATCCTTTTTGTATCATCGTTAGTATACGACAAGTAGGGATCGGTCAGTAGGGGGAAATCATGGACATTCAATCACATGAAGTATCACATAATCATCTTCGGGGTTGGAATTTCGACTCTAAAACCTACTGAAATTTACTGAATAAAAGTCATGAATTAATATTTACACATGATCAACATCTTTCACATATAACACTACACACAAAACTCTCAAAACATATAACAATTCGCACAAGGAAACAAGGCAGCGTGTCATCACCGATTTATGATTCTATTTAGTTCCAATTTAATTAGAGTTATTGGTGGCTCATCTGATCATGCAAGACTTCTCAAGTATTTAGAATTATCTTTGTGCTTAATCCTAAACATATGTAATCCGGTTTAAAAACACTTGGCGTTGAAAATAAACAAGAAGAGCACATAAGCACAAGAGTCGAATTGGAAACAAGTAACAAGTATGGCGTCACCTCACCTTATTAACATGTAAATTTTCAGAATTATTCTAGCCTTAAGAACGAATATAAATCAAACTAACTTGGCGTATGATTTAACTTATATTCAATTCGGCATATGAAATCAATACATAAGGAAAAACCATGATCAAAGCAGCCCTCATGCATACAACTTTTGTGCATACAAATTCAGAAAATAAACCAAACAAAATCAAGAACTCATGTGATTAGATACTGCCCTAAAATCCTAAATAAAAATCGTTACATGTTATGTTCAGAAATTAAACAAATAGAAAACCAAAACACATAACAAAATTTCGGAAATCCAAAGTATAATTTATAAAACCAAATAAACATCCATAATTATATCCTTACAACCTACATAGACAAAGTATTGTAATTGTACAGAAAATATAAAGCCATGAGAGAAGAGGGAATCACACTTTGTAGAAACCTTGAAGAGAGATTCGGCAAAGGTGGATTCTATGGTGATGAATGGTGCGATTTTATGATGGTGGTGGTGATGGTTTGGCTTGTATTTTCTAGTCCAATTTTATGGTGACAATTCGACAGAGCTTTTACTTGTGAAAGTGAGAGAAAGAAGATGATCATTTTCTAGAGGCAGTCTTGCTCTATTTATAGAGGGAGATTTACAAGAAATCGGAATTAGAATCCGATTTGGTTTTGGCTTCCAAGAGTCCTACTTCAATTTGGCTTTGTTCTCTCTTCTTCCTTAATCCTTAAGCAAGCTTTCTTTCATTTGCACAGCTCGCATCTTGGTTATTACCGAATTGCTTCTCTTGTTTTCCGAATTTCCTTGTCTTTATTTTACTCAATTTATAGTTCATTATCTCCTCTTTAATTCCTAAAAATAAGAGAAAGAAATATATTCAAAAGACAAAATAAAATGTAGCAGAGTTATTACATAAACAAGTCCTGATCACATTAGGATTCATGGCCCAACAAGGAGTTCTACTTTGATTTGAACTCTTAGAACTTTCGACATTTTCAGAAACGTCGAGACATTGTAAACTCCTTGTTCGACTAAGATTCTAAATTTCATAAGGAGTCCCACTTTAAATCAAACTCTTAACATTTTTAGACTCCTAACTCGATTAGGACTCCTGGTTCGAATCAAACTCTTCATAATTTCTGCATTTTTCTTCATTTGAGCTCATATCACAAACCGACTCTGCCAAAGACTCCTAACTAGACTTAATGACTCTATAATACAACAATAAGGGTTAATCATTGCACAAATGGGGTAAAAACATATTAAGAACGTCGCATATAATAATCCTATCATAATTTCATAATATTTTGCGATCAGTAATCAAGCTTAGAAAGGTATACCTGAAGCAACATGAGGTAGTTCTTAATGAGCGGGACTTTGAGAAGTGGAGATGGTTTCAGGTATATATTAGAATTCTGATAATATATATTTTACTTCCAAAATCAAAATTTATATACAAGTTTAATGATATTAAATATGTATGTTAGGGCGCACTGAGAGCACTTGATGGGACATTTATTAATCTAACAGTTCCTACCGAAGATAAACTAAGATATCAGAATAGGAAGGGTGACATAAGTACAAACGTCTTAGGTGTTTGTGTAACAGCCCTGCCCATACACTTGAGATATTGTCCGCTTTGGGCACTCTCCTCTCTAGCCCGCACGGTTTTGTCTCTGGGAGCTCACGAGTAACTTCCCAGTAGGTCACCCATCCTGAGATTGCTCTGGACTCAGCAAGCTTAACTTCGGAGTTCCCATCCCCTCCGAAGCTATTGAGCCTCAAAACGCGTCTCTATGTATTGAGCTAACACTGCACATATAATCACAGCATCCACTCTTCCCCGGGCGATGTGGGATGCGTGACCTGCCTACCTGCTAGCTTCTCTAGCCAGGTCAGGTCAGAGTCATCACAGTTTGTGATGTTGTTATGAAGTTCACCTATGTCTTGCTTGGTTGGGAAGGATATGCGGCAAATTCTAGGGTTTTCAGGGAAGCTTTGATTAAGAGCAATGGCTGAAAAATCTCATCAAGTAGGCATTCAATCACTAAACTAGTGTTTCAGTTATATATTATTTAATGTTTGATTTTATATGGTTTATTCTTTCTTATAGTAGACAAATACTATCTTGTGGACGCCAGATACACAAATGAACCAGGGTTTCTAGCTCCATATATATCGTGGAATTAGGATGACCTTAAATTGTGGAGACGAAACACCCCAAAGGATCACAAGGAGTTATTCAATTGTTTTCATTCATCAGCAAAAAATACCATAGAGAGAGCATTTGGGTTATTCAAAGCGCGATGGGCAATATTACTAAGGACTACTCGTTTCTTTGATGTGAAACCAAAAGTTTGAATTATTAATGCTTGTTGCATCTAGGAAGTACGAATATAAGCACTTGGATGATTTTAGAAAAAAAAAAATTGAAGTTTTTTTTTTCTTGCATAGCTCAAACACGAACACACACAGAGTTCCCCCGTATCGAGCTCACCCACACATGTAGACATTATAGGAAATTTATCTCCTGATGATTTGGCACCCCATAGGAAAACATAGGCATGATTAGGTTGACATTGTCGATTAAGATCCAAAAATTACAAAAAAGAGGTGAAGTTTCTACCATAGTCATATATTACTATTGTGATCACATCCCTACAATCAATTTTCATCAATTTCACTTCTCTCGATATAGTTTAATTATACATCTACTTATAACCTAGTAAACAAATTATTCTACTCTAATAGACACGTTGTGATTCAAATGACTAAAATTACAAAATTGAAAATTTGACAGTAGGAAAAAAATCTAAGTGTTCTTAGATAGGTCAACAATGTTGATTTTCTTTACAACTAATTTAGTGACATGAAATTTGTAAGAATATACCTGGGTTGGAGCATATATAGACATATAAATTGTGGACAGTTCATCTGCCCCCGGTTAGCGCCTGGTAATCGCTATTGATAAATGTGAAAAAATTGTCCTTAGCGGTGACCGCGGGTGACAATGCTAGCATTAATACAACAATGATAATTGTCATAATGCATAACTAATAGTAAGGACTTATTTTCCAAGTTAGTCCACTTATAAATAGGAAGTATGAAGAACATGTTGGATCATCTCATCCCGAACATTTTTACTACGCTCATCTAGGATGAAAACAAATTTTGGGCGTAATAAGTTTTTTTTTTTACTAAATTTTGAGTTGAGGTTCAAAGTCAGTATCCGCTTTGTCACCATTTAATTGGTGGGCAAAAGTTCTCAACATAATTCCCCCTACTTAGTCCTGACCACTGACCCAGAAAACGACGACGTTTCCTTATCGAATCAATTTTTTCTAGGTCTTCGACAATAGAACCCATTGTGGAGCCAGCAATAAAGGAATCTAGCAGAGTTGTATATGTGATAGCCTGAAAACGAACTCGTGTGGTAGCTTGTATCCTTAAAGCCTAATTTTTATATATTTTTGTTCGATATATGAAAAAGGAAATAAGAAATATACTGTTCTACTAATAAAATCGATGAACTACGAAACTTTCTTGAGTTCATTGAAGATGAGATTAGCTCTCAGATCAACTGATCGAATAGGTACTTGTCTGTCCGTACTAAGCAAAATCCAACAGTAAATAAAAATAACAAAAATAGACGAGGCGGAAGTGCAATAACCCCAAAATAGCGGGGGAGAAACTGGAAGACAAAAAGAGCCATTCCTTAGCTTCCTCTCGTCTGTCTCTCGCGTGCTTGGCTAATTTTTCGTTTCCTCTTCTTCCTCTTTTCTTTTTCTCCTCTTTCCGGTAACACAGTAGGGCTTCTTCTTCTTCTTCTTCTTCTTACGCCTTCGTATCCCCGGCGCCACCGCCGTTCTCTCTATCTTACGCTCCCGGAGGTAAGCTTCCCCCCATTATTGTATTTCCTCTCTCTCTCTCCTATACCGCCGCCGTAACCCTAACTAACTGCTGTTATTGTTTACAACTAGAATTAGGATTAGGCTGTCAGGTCAATTAATCGAATTCGGATCGGTTTTGTGATAATTGGATATTTTTGATCGATCAGGGTTGAAGAGGGAGAGTCTCTAGGGTTTGGTTGAATCGATCCGTGAAAGGGGAACAGTGTGTGATTGAATATAAGGGGAGGGCGGGCGAAGGCTAGGGTTAGGGTTTTTGATGCGTTGGCGAATTGGATCATACTCTGATGGCTAATCCCGGGATCGGGGCAAAGTTTGTATCTGTCAATCTCAACAAATCATATGGCCAGTCTTCTCATCATCACCACAACCACCACCATCTGCCGCATCCTACCTCCTTCGGGTCTAATCGGTCCAGACCAGGCGGTGGTGGAGGAATGGTGGTCCTTTCGAGGCCTCGCAGTGCGCACAAGGCTGGGCCGAAGCTTTCTGTACCACCCCCCTTGAATCTGCCTTCTCTGCGGAAAGAGCATGAGAGATTTGATTCCGCCGGCTCTGGTGGTGGGCCGGCTGGTGGAGGGGCCTCAGGGAGTGGGCCGAGGCCAAATTCTGCGGGAATGGGGTGGACCAAGCCCACTGCTGTTGCATTGCAGGACAAAGAAGGGTTCGGTGATCATTGCGCTGATGGAATTGAGCAGAGTAATGATGGGGCTGCCAGGGGGAACGGTGGTGTGGGGAACAGTGTTTATATGCCACCCTCAGCTCGGCCTGGTTCTGTGGGGCAAATTGCTAGTTCTTCTGCTGCTCCAGCTTATCACTCTGTGGAGAAAGCCATGCTACTAAGGGGTGAGGATTTCCCTTCTCTGCAGGCTGCTACATTGCCCTCTGCATCAGGTCCTGCACAGAAGCAAAAGGATGGTTTGAACCAGAAACAGAGGCAAGTGCGTGATGAATTGCTAAATGAGCAGAGAGGCAGTGCTCATTCTACTACGGTTGTTGACATGCGCCCGCAGTTGCAGACATCAGTTCGCGGTACAAGCAATGCACTGAATGATAACGGGAGTGAGAGTCGAGGTTTTGGGGGTAATAGAGCATCAGAGCAAGCACGGAAGCAGGACGACTACTTCCCCGGTCCGTTACCACTAGTTCGACTGAATCCAAGATCAGATTGGGCAGATGATGAGCGTGATACGGGTCATGGTTTCACAGACCGAGTTAGAGACCATGGGTTCTCAAATACAGAATCTTATTGGGATAGGGATTTTGATATGCCGAGAATTAGTGTTCTACCGCACAAGCCAGTTTATAACCTCTCTGAGAGACGGGGTCTGCGTGACAATGAAACTGGAAAGGTTTCTTCCAGTGAAGTCCCTAAGGTGGACCAGTATGTTAGAGATGTAAGAACACCTAGTAGAGAAGAAAGGGAAGGAAGCTCATGGAGAAATGCTACTCTTCCAAAAGATGGAATTACTGATCAAGTTGGAAATGACAGAAATGGTTTTGGTGCAAGGCCATCCAGTCTAAACAGAGAGACAGTTAATGAAAACAAGCATAATCTCATGCCTTTTCAAGAAGATAATTTCAGTAGAAATAATGCAGGGTATAACCATGGAGGGAGACAAACTTGGAACAATGCTATGGATTCTCATGCAAACCGAGGGGATGAGTGGAATAAACGAGACCGTTATGGCAGTGAACAGCAGAACAGATACAGAGGTGATGCCATACAAAATACCTCAGTGTCCAAACCCTTATACTCTTTGGGTGGTAGAGGTCTTCCTGTGAATGATCCATTACTCAATTTTGGACGGGAGAAGCGTCCATTTTCAAAGAGTGAAAAACCTTATGTGGAAGACTTTGGTGGTACAGACTTTGACACCCGGGATCCCTTCTCTGGGGGTCTTTTTGGTGTGGTTAAGAAGAAGAAGGACTCGACTAGACAAACTGATTTCCATGATCCAGTTAGGGAATCTTTTGAGGCTGAACTTGAGAGGGTTCAGAAAATGCAAGAACAGGAGCGCCAGCGTATCCTTGAAGAACAAGAAAAAGCTTTGGAGTTAGCTCGACGAGAAGAGGAGGAGAGAGTAAGGCTGGCTAAGGAACATATAGAGAGGCAGAGAAGGTTGGAAGAAGAAGCTAGGGAAGCAGCATGGAGAGCAGAACAAGAACAGCTTGAAGCCGTGCGAAGAGCTGAAGAACAAAGAGTAGCCAGGGAAGAGGAGAAAAGGAGGTTGTTTATGGAGGAAGAAAGAAGGAAGGATGCTGCTAAGCAGAAGCTTATAGAATTGGAGGAGAGGATTGCCAGGAGGAAGGCTGAAACAGCAAAGGCTGGTGGTAATTCTTTGGCTTCTACTGATGAAAACATGTCTAGGATGGTGAATGACAAAGATGTCTCAAGGGACGTTGGTGACTGGGAGGACGGTGAAAGAATGGTGGAGAGGATAACAGCCTCGGCATCTTCTGATTCAAGTTTAAACAGGTCCTTTGAGATGGGTTCTAGGACTCAATTACCTAGAGATAGTTCTGGTTTTGTGGATGGTGGAAAACCTGTTACTTCATGGAGAAGAGATGTGTATGAGAATGGGAACAACTCATCCTTACTTCTACAAGATCAGGACAATGGTCAGTATAGTCTGAGAAGAGATAGAGATTCACCTGTTGGTGGGAGAGCTCAGTCAAGGAAAGAGCCCTATGGGGGTGGTGGATTGATGCCTTCTAGGCCTTATCATAAGGGAGGGAGTGCAGAATCACACATGGATGACATTTCTAATTTAAGGGGGCGGAGGTGGAACCTTTCAGGGGATGTGGATCATTATAGCAGAAACATGGAGATCGAGTCTGATTTCCATGATAACTTTGCTGAAAAGTTCAGTGATGTTGGATGGGGGCAGAGCCGGGTCCATGTCAATCCTTATTCTCCTTACCCTGAATCACTATATCCAAATTCTGATGCAGATGGGCCTTATTCATTTGGTAGGTCACGGTATACCGTTAGGCAGCCTCGTGTCCTTCCACCGCCATCAGTAGCTTCTATGCACAGACCGTCCTACAGGGGTGAACCTGATCGTCCTGGCCCCTCAGCTTTTCCAGAAAATGGGATGCAGTATAATCATGCAGCTAGAAGTGAATCTACCGTGCAGACAGGTTATGAATGTAGTCGGCCAGAGAATCTCGGACAACCAGAAATCGTTGATGTCAAACAAGAAATTACTGGGATTGTGGAGCAAAAGCTGGACACCACTCCAAGGTGTGACTCACAGTCATCCCTCTCAGTGTCTAGCCCCCCTAGTTCTCCAACTCCTCTTTCTCATGATGACTTGGATGAATCCAGAGATTCTTCAGTTTTATCTCCCCCAGGGGGTAGTAAAAATGTTACCTATCCTGGTCAGGAGAACGAACCCCCTGTATTACCTACCGAACCTGGAAAGGATTCAAGTTCTGTCTCTATGGGTGATGATGAGGAATGGGCTGTTGAGAACAATGAACAACTTCAGGAGCAAGAGGAGTATGATGAGGATGAAGATGGATATGGGGAAGAAGATGAAGTGCATGAAGATATGCATTTAGAGGGGAAAGAGTCCCCTGATGTGGAGAACTTTGTTCTGTGTTTCAATGAAGGTGTTGAAGTTGGAATGCCAAATGATGATTTTGATAGAACTTCAGGGAATGAAGAAAGTACATTTGTTGTACCTCGGGTCTCCTCTGGCACTGTTGAAGAACAAGGGTCCTTTGATGGAATTCATACCGGTGAAAAAACCCTTCACAGTATGGATGATTCCTCTCAACTGGGTGTAGGTGGTTCTTCGAGAATGTTCCAGGAAACTGAGAAGGCAATGCAGAATTTAGTTATTCAGCCAAATAATGTTCCTCATATGTCTGCTGCTCCTGAACCTGGGCCATCGTCCCAGCATCATGTTGCTTCTTCAGTTAGTCTTACCCCTCATCTGTTGTCTAGTCAGACTGTCATGCCTACAGTATCTGCAGTTCAAAATCAGAGAGAGGGACCTGTCAAGCTTCAATTCGGGCTGTTTTCAGGTCCATCGCTGATACCATCTCCTGTCCCAGCTATACAAATTGGTTCTATACAGATGCCTCTTCCTCTGCACCCTCAGGTTGGCGCTTCTCTTACTCACATGCACCTGTCACAGCCGCCTCTCTTCCAGTTTGGACAGCTCAGGTATACATCTCCTATATCCCAGGGAGTACTGCCATTGGCTCCTCAACCGATGTCTTTTATTCAGCCCAATATTCCATCTGGGTTATCTGTAAATCAAAGTCCGGGAGGTTCTCAGCCACTTGGTCAAGGTACTACTCAGAATATGAAAAATGATGTTATATCAGTTACAACTGATAATCGTCAGGGCCTTGCTTCAAGCCACTTGGATCCATCTCAAGCGAATGTATCTGAAGGGGTAAATGTTAATCCAAAGGCAGCACGAGAAAATGCAGAAACCCCTGTTATGGGGCAGAAGGGAGCAGCAAAGTCCTATATGGGCGACAGCAGTTCAAGATCTGGGTCACTTTTTCTAGGGGAAGACCAGGGACGCAATAATTTGGTTGGGAAAAACTTCACTGCTTTTTCTGGTAATAGGGATTCTGAAAATCGGTCTCAAATTGGAGCGTCATCAGCACAGTCAGTTATCAAAGGAAGAGATATAGGTGGGCCAAAGGCTCATGGCCCGGTATCTGCCGGTGGCAGAGGAAAAAAGTATGTCTTTACAGTTAAAAATCCTGGCTCAAGATCATTTCCCGATCCCGAGCCTACACATGTAGAATCTAGTGGATATCAGAGGAGACCTCGTCGTAATATGCAGCGTACTGAATTTCGAGTTCGAGCAAGTACTGACAAAAGGCAGTATACTAGTTCAGTATCATCCAATCATGTTGGACATGAAGATAAATATGCACCTGTAAGGGGCTCGGGACCTTCTGTGAGAAGCGGGCCTAGAAAGGTTGTCATGTCAAATAAACAGTCAAAACAAATGTCAGAGTCAGAAGGCATGGTCCCTGGTTCAAGTAGTTCACAAGAAATAGAGAACGGAAGCTGGACTGATAAGGGTGTGGGAAAAGATGCCTCGGCAAAGAGCCAGAATCTCCCACAATCTGGAGAGGGAAACCTTAAACGACATATTCATTCTGAAGAAGATGTTTATGCTCCTCTGCAGAGTGGAGTTGTGCGCGTTTTTGAGCAATCTGGCATAGAGGCTCCTAGTGATGAAGACGATTTCATTGAGGTGAGATCAAAGAGGCAAATGCTGAATGATCGACGTGAACAAAGAGAAAAAGAAATCAAGGCAAAATCTCGGGTCACAAAGGTTGTAGTAAGTAATCCCTGCTGTGTTTCAGTTTTGCTATCTGCCTTGAATCAATATAAAATAGTATTATTCAACTGTATTTGTGTATTGATTTTTCCAGGTGCCACGGAAACCACGTTCAATTGTAAAAGGTACCGCTATCTCTGCCAACTTGGTTAAGAATTCTACAATGGCAAATAGAGTTGGAAACAGCATTCACTCTAATTTTGCTGTTACTGAGGGACATGGATTGGCAAATACTGAAGTATCAAGTGGATTTAATACCACTGGCACTCAACCACTGGCTCCAATTGGTACTCCAGCAGTGAAAAGTGATGGCCAGGCTGATATCAGATCCCAAACTATGAGGTATGTTGTCTCTTGTATAAATTTATAATGCGGTAAGTTGTACCTAGATTTGTAATCACTAATTTATTCCTCTCAACAGGTCACACCACCCAAGCTCCCTTCCTGTAGTATCAGGTGGTGCAAAGAACCTTGGACGAGGCATGATTCTTGACAACAAGAATAAGGTACCAGATAATGTTCAGTCGTCTTTGGGCTCATGGGGTAGTTCACGGTCTAATCAACAGGTGTGCAAAACAGTTACATTCTAAATCTATGACTATTTATTTTTGGAATAGGTACTTACAAAATGTGGTACAATGTGTTGCTTTCTGTTAGTTTTTGCACTGTATAGCCCAAAAGTACTAGTCATTTTCACTTGCATGTTCGTACTTGTCTCCACTCGTCTTTTATATATTTTACCGGTTAGCTATGCACAAATGCCATGGCATATGCGTCTTCTATGAAATTCTATTTTGGATTTAGTTGGAGTGGCTTTACTTGTCCCTACTTGCCCTATTCCTCCCTTGTACTGACTAAACTTAAGTTTCCTCTAGATGTTCTTGTGTCCTTGTCTGCTGTATCGGTGCTTTAGTTGTGTTTTGATTATCACTTTTTCTTTAGCATGGGAAGTCAGTTTAGCCAAGTGTAGCATGTTATATGGAGAGAGAATGTGTATGGATGACAGATGCATAGTGGGAGCCTGGGAGGGGTACATCTGAGTCTATGATATCTGATTAATATGTGAAGAACATGTTCTTCACAAACTATAATCTAGCGATATTGGCATAAATGCCATAAATGCCAAAAATAAGGGTTATCCAACCTGCAAAAATAAGGATCAACCCTTGAAATAATACTTTCCATGGTTTTTCAGACTGTCAAGACACACTAATGCTTGGGTAAAAAGCTGAGCTATTCACCTCAGTTTTCCAGTGTGCTGGGATTTCAGAGAATTGAATTTTTAGGAATTATATTCTTTCTTTTATTATTATCAACTGGCAAGCAGTTGTAGTATTAGCCCCTAACTATTGATAGCTGTGCTGGTTAGACTCTAGTCCTAGCTGCCCTCTTTAGCTTTTTAAAGCAGACTCCTTGTCCGCATCCTTGTACATTGCTTTTCTTTTAATAAAAAGCTGTTTCTTTTCAAAAAACAAAAAAAATCTCTTCTTTTTCATTCTTTGGCGGTGATGTGTCATTGAATCAAGCAAGTTTCATATATTCTCAACTGACTGACTACATTTTGCAGGTTATGTCCTTGACACAGACTCAACTTGATGATGCTATGAGGCCTGGGCACTTTGACTCTCGTGCTGCTGTTGAATCTCTCACTACCTCAGTTTCCAGCATATCATCGTCATCCATCTTGACAAAGGATAAATCTTTTTCGTCTGCTGCAAATCCGATCAACTCCCTGCTTGCTGGCGAGAAAATTCAATTTGGTGAGCAATGAAAAATCATTTAGGAATTTTACTAAATGCTACATTTCGTCATTTCTCATTAGATTTTTCTCTTGTATTCAGGTGCGGTCACATCTCCAACTATTCTACCATCTAGCAGCCGTACTGTTCCACATGGAATTGGTCCACCAGGACCATCTCGGTCTGAGATTCAACTCTCCAAAAATCTTTCTGCAGCTGAGAATGATTGTAACCTTCTCTTTGAGAAAGAAAAACACCCCACTGAACCTTGTGGTCGGTTGGAAGACTCTGAAGCTGAAGCTGCTGCTTCAGCTGTTGCTGTTGCAGCGATCAATAGTGACGAAATCGTCGGGAATTTGGTGTCATGCTCTGTCTCTGGTGCGGATTCGAAGAGTTTTGTAGGTACTGGTATTGATGGGATAACTGCAGGTGAGTAATTTTTCTGCTTAATGACGAGCCTTGTTTCTTCCCATCATTTTTTTTTTTTTTATAATGAGTGTATCTTCGATTTTGTTAGGTGGAGCCACTGACCAGCAATTAGCCAGTCAATCAAGGCCCACTCAGTCTCTCAGTGTTTCCCTTCCCGCAGATCTATCTGTTGAGACCGCTCCGAATTCCTTACCGCCACCCTTACCAAATCAGAATAATTTCCTTATAACCAATTATGTTGTGGCCCCCCGTTCCATGGGTGTTGAAGGTGCTGATGCTGATGGGATATCGACAGGTGTTAATTTGTCATGTCCTAGTAATGAGCTTTATTTTCTCGTGTTTAAGAATATTATCAAATTTAAAGTGGTTTTAAATCTTTGGTAGGTGGATCTGGTGATCTGCAATTGGCCGGTCAATCAAGGGCGGCCGAAGAGGCTCTCAGTGTTTCCCTTCCAGCGGATCTATCTGTAGAGACCCCACCAATTTCACTATGGCCACCTGTACCGAGTCCTCAAAATCCTTCAGCCCAGATGCTTCCACACTTTCCTGGGGGCCCACCTTCCCATTTTCCATTTTATGAGATGAATCCCATGATGGGGGCCCCTGTGTATGCTTTTGGACCTCCTGATGAATCTGCGTCCACAAACCAATCACAATCCCAAAAGAACAGTGCACCTCCTTCAGCCCCGCTTGGGACCTGGCAGCAATGCCATTCTGGGGTAGATTCATTTTATGGTCCTCCTGCAGGTTTTACTGGTCCTTTTATCAGTCCTGCTGGAGGCATACCAGGAGTTCAAGGGCCACCCCACATGGTGGTTTATAACCACTTCGCACCTGTTGGACAATTTGGGCAAGTTGGCTTGAGTTTCATGGGTACTACCTATATCCCATCAGGAAAGCAGCCTGATTGGAAGCACAACCCTGTATCTTCAGCCATGGGTGTGAGTGAAGTGGAGATGAACAACATGAATATGGTTTCTACACAGCGTAATCCTACTAACATGCCTGCTCCGATCCAGCATTTGGCACCTGGGTCACCGCTCCTTCCTATGCCATCACCTATGGCCATGTTTGATGTTTCTCCTTTCCAGGTAAAAGTTCAAACTGATGTCCTGAAACCATCCCCTCCCTTTCATGTCATGTATGGCTGTTCGGGTTGCCCCTCCTTGCATACATGTCATGTATTTTATGCTGGTGCAGTGTACTATTCATATCTAACCATTGATAAAAATTGTTTTCCAGTCATCTGACATGTCAGTTCAAGCTCGTTGGCCACATGTTCCTGCTGCACCTCCTCAGTCTGTTCCTCTGTCAATGCCATTGCAGCAACAGGGTGATGGTATGCACCCTTCCAAATATAGCCATGGCCATGGTCCTGTTGACCAATCATTAACTGGGAACAGGTTCTCCGAGTCTCGAGCTTCAGCACCTTTTGATGGTAGTCGGAATTTTCCTGTGGCGACAGATGCTACCATTGCCCGATTTCCAGATGAATTGGGATTAGTAGACCCTTCCAGCTCCTGCAGCATTGGGGCTTCAACACAGAGTGTTGGCACTAAGAACTCAGCTTTAAGCACCAGTGGGGAGGCTAGCAAGACAGATGTTGATCAGAATCTCAGTAGTAGCAGTGTTGGTGGACATAACAACACAAGTTCTAATGTCAAATCTCAGCCTTCTCAGCACAAGAATAACATCTCTCATCAGCAGTATGGCCATCCCACATATTATCAGAGAGGTGGATCCCAGAAAAGTAGTTCAGGTGGCGAGTGGTCCCACCGAAGAATGGGTTTCCATGGAAGGAATCAATCTATGGGTGCTGAAAAGAGCTATCCATCCAAGATGAAGCAAGTTTATGTGGCTAAACAGACCCCAGGTGGTAATTCAACGGCATCATGAGGACGAGCTGCTCGGATTTGATTTCATCTGCAAAGCAGTCGGGTTGAAGCATATTTGTTCAGGAATAAAGAAGTTTTGGTTGCTTTCTGCCAGCATCTGTTGCATCAGTAGGTGCGTGTCTAGTATTGAGATTGAGATTTTGTTTAGATATATTTATAGATGTTAGCAATGCTAGGTTTTGCATAAATGGCACGGGGATAGAATTTTTCAGCAAAAAGGAAGGGTCGGATGGATAGTGGTCACTATTTATTTCAGTTGCAGTCCATTGGGTCTCTTTGTTTGAATTGAACTGAACTCTTTGTTGGCTGCAAACTGAGGTTGGTCATTTTGTTGGGGTTTGATGTACTACAATATTGTATCCAGATGAACATTTCTTATTCCCATTTTAGTAACATATGGCCCTCTTGTGATTTCTCCCTTTACAACTCAACAGTAAGAGACTCATCACTAGGTTGTGTTTTTAAGGGACTTCACAGTGGAAAATAGCTCCCTGCAGTAAGTGAAAGGCTGTATCAAATGTTGTTACAGCTCACATGTTTGCTGGATGCATGGCTTTGTGCTAGTGAATTATCGTCTTGCTTATTTAAATTACATCAATAGATTCACTATTGGAGCTATAGTCGGTGCTCTATCTATCACATTTGGTCATAGGCAAATTTCTAAGGATTTTTTGGGGAAAAATAGAGATGTCTCATACGTTACCTATAATAATAATATGTGGAAGTCATTCATATAATTCATCTAATAATATGTGGAAGTCATTCATATAATTCATCATCGTCTGCTAATTGACTGTATATTATATATTTTGGACTATTTTATTACCCCATTAGGATTATGTGTTTTCCTAATTTCACACAACATCCGTGACAACTTCTCATTTCATAATGTGATTGGCATTGACAGCTAACATGAATCAAGAAAAAAAAATCACTTCTATTGATGAGAGTCGAAACTTACACTAATTTAATACCCTATAAAATGTCATCGTTAATATGGATAAGTAGGCTTGAATCGCACACAATTGAGGGTCCTTTGAGCGAAATTGTTGAGAAGATGGAACATTCACAGTGAATGACCATAGGCTTGAATCACACACAATTGAGGGAACACAAGTGCAAGGCGCGCCACGATCCGAATGAACCACATGGAACATTGTCTGGCTGAAAGACAAATCAAGCGCTTGTTGGGAGGCAACCCAACCCTCTATTCATTTTTATTTCTCTTTGTTTTTGTTCGTTTTGATGAGTTTTGTGTGTGTGCAGGTCGGATTAGAAAGAGAAGTAAAGCAAAATATCAACTTTTGCCCAAAATAGAATTCCGGCAGTGCAGTTCTTCAATTTTGGATGGATTCCGTTTCCAGCTCTCAAAACCTAGGAAGGCGTATTATATATGCATAGAAAGCTCTCTGAGTCTACTTTCAATAGGATTTTACAGAAGTGAATTTGGAGCCTCGAGATGTTCCCAGTTTCAGTTTGAGTACAGCAAGGTCAATCCAGCGAAGCAGAAAACTGTGCAAATCGGTCTGATAAAAGGCAAAATAGAGAATACTTCTGATAGTCGGATTGATGCAAACTTTATACCTCTAAAAAGCTCCATGTGTCTGCTACAAAATTTCTTTGTAACACTTTTACATTAGGATACTAGAACACACCCAAATTCGGGCCTTAAGAGGTAAAGGTTCTTTCTATCTTACAGTGTGTTATCTACTTTTTCTCTAACTTTGCAGGAGCATATCTCTCAAACCGCTTGGAGTTAGGACACGTGCCACATATGCACGAACAGCCAGTAACATTAAATTTTCATTCCAGGTGGTATTTCACTCATCAAATAATTCATGCACCTGTTATTTGATCGGGAGAACACACATGGAGAAGACATGACTGCCGAGCATGCTGCTGAGAGAAACCTGCCGCACCAATTGCTGAGCCAAGCAACATGACAAATGGATGGACACATGGAGAAGAGTCTAGACTAAAAGACTATAAATACTTAAACGTTGCATGGAGGCAACCCATTTCAACCGTAGTTGTGGAGGAGCCATTAACGAGGGTTCGAATTTTCTAACTTCCTACACTCTTGTGGTTGAATTGTATATATGGAAATGTGTGGTTTATCATATGCTTAGAAATTACAAACTGAATTTTGGGTTTACATTGAGGACAATGTAATTTTCTAGGTGTGGGGTATGGATACATGTTTCCATGTCTCTTTGTTTTGCTTGAGTTGTGTCATAAAGAAAAAAAAATCAGAAAAGTCAGAAAAATTATAAAAAAAAAATCGTGTGTTTTTGTTTTTGTTTGAGTCTTAGCATGTCCCTAAAGTCTATGATGATTATATCTTTAAATGCATAGATGATGATTTTGCATGATCGTAAAAATTAAATTGTGAGTTTGATGGATAATATGATCCGTATGAACATGTGAGATTTTGAATGATATGTAAAAAACATACATGTTTGAGTTGATTTTGTTCCATAACATCCTATGTGAACTTTAGAGCCTTTTTGTTTTCTTCATGAGTTATTAAAATTGGACAGAAAATTTTCAAATCTCATTGTTCTTTGATTATTTAATGACTATGTGCCATAGCTTTTTAATGGACTCTAGAATGTTATAACTTGCTCTTGTTGATTTTTGAAACTATTATTCATAACTATGCCTTGATTTTGAAAAGGATTGAAAAAATCTTACTAGGATTACCACCAAAGCCAAATAAAGTATGTGCCTAATTTGTACCCGTCGTGGGACTCCTTAGTTTTAACCCCATTGAGCCTACATTTTGTCTTTCTTTCATCACCCTTATACACATTTCATTTGCTGAGAATAGTTATATCTTTACCTTTGTTCTCAGACTTGGTCAAGCTTGATTTTGATGTGTAATTGTGAATTGGAGTGGTGTTGTGAAGCAAGTGTGGGGTGAACTTAGCTGGAAATTAAATGTTGTATCTATGTTGTGCCTAAAAGAGAAAACAAAAGAAAAATATATATATATTCGGACAGAAAAATAAAGAAAAGAGAAAAATTGACCCGAATTGAAAAGAAAAGAAGGCACTGCTTCAATGTGAAAATTGCTAAGTTTTTGTTGTTGTGAATTTAGAGTTTGTGTGATAATTGAAGGTCTATCATTGTTATATTTGGCCTTTGTTCATTTTCACAATGTTTTGGGGAAGAAAAGAACGAAGAATGGGTCCAACAAATAAAATCTAACTCTTGGAATGAAGACATAAGGAGTATTGAGGTTTGCTAAGTCTTGGTGACATTTTATCACCACTATCCTAAAAATGAATACCTTATGCCAAACCCCATTACTTTACCTTATAAAGATATTTTCATGATCCTTAAGATATGTGAACTTTGATTTGTGGAGATTTTCTCAAGAGTAAGCATATTGGTTTGGTTCATTTGTGCACATAGTTGTATGAGATTTTCCAATTGAAAAAATTATACACAAAGTGATTTTATTTGATGATATATGCAAGCTATTTGTTGCCTTACAATCTGTTCTTGTCACATCCCAGGACCAGCTCCCCCGTAACACGATATTGTCCGCTTTGGGCACTCTCCTCTCTGGCCCTCACAGTTTTGTTTCTGGGAGCTCACGAGCAACTTCCCAGTAGGTCACCTATCCTGGGATTGCTCTGCACTCAGCAAGTTTAACTTCAGAGTTTTCATCCCCTCCGAAGCCATTGAGTTCCCAAAACGCGTCGTGTTAGATGGTGGTAGGCATGTACATATAAGACACATTACTCTCTCTCCGTTGGCCGATGTGGGATATTACAGTTCTCTTACATATACTTTGAGTGAATATTGCCATATCATGAGTGAAAAGAAGAGAGTATGCCTAGTGAGGAGGATTTGATCAACTTTACATGTCACTACCAGAAAAAAGGCTTTTCCCGACGAAAGTAAAAAAAAAACGGCCGACGAATTAAAATTTCCGTCGGTACTTCCAACGAATAGCCGACGATTTTATTTTTCGTCGGTGGAAAAACAAAATCGTCGGCCATAGTTTAACCATAGCCGACGATACTGTTTTTTCGTTGGTATAAACAAAAAACGTCGGCTATATTCATATTTCAGTCGACGATTTGGATTTTCGTCGGCCTTTCTCTGAAACATTAGCCGACGAAAACTTTTGAAATTTTAGCCGACGAAAAATGCATTATTTCCTCGGCCATAACTATATTGAAAAATACACATTTTATTTTAGACAGAAAACGACAAAAGAATAGCCGACGAGTACGAGGTTGTCTCTCGTCGGCTATGATTTAAAAAAAAAAATAAACAAAAAATGACCAGATTCCATTTTCTATCACTAACGATAAACCATTTCTTCATCCTTCAAACAGAAAAAAGTCGTGAAATAAGATATGACCAAAATGATAAAATACGTTTACGGTTGAAAAATGACAAGATTCCGATAAAATCTGAGTGTCGAAAGATGCGGTCAAAGGTTTTATTCCTTCGTTTCCCTAATGGTAACATTACCTTCGGTAAATATTTTGAGGAAAATTTTTATACGATTAGTTGCATCTCATCGATTTGAAACTATAATCTATTGAAGGTCAGGCAAAAAACGTCATTTAGACAGTCCAATTACCATTTCTAAGCGTTTAGAGGTTTGACTTACCCGGTTGACCGTTCCGATCGAGCCTAACGTTGTCAGCTGAAGTTGGATTTTTTTCCATACATGTATTTAATCTTAACGGTGATATCTGACGGTTGGAATAGATTTTCTAAACTTTTAGATTCAAAATCAGAACATATGCATTAATGTTCCTTAACTTGTTTACTAAGTGTTTAAGTGAATGTATAGTTTCAAATAGTTACTATACGTAGACTCTTCAAATGCAAAAATGTTGTGAAATAAGATATGACCGAAATAATGAAATACGTCTACGGTTGAAAAATGACAAGGTTCTGATAAAATATGTGTGCCGAAAGTTGCGGTTAACTGTTTTTTACTTTCGTTTTCCTATGGGTAGCCTGACGTTCGTTAAATCAATTTTGTAAAATTTTTATATGATTAGTTGCGTTTCATTGATTTGAAACTATTATCTGTTGAAGGTGAGGCCGGAAACTGTCGTTTAACTAGACTAATTTCCGTTTTTAAGCGTTTAGAGGTTTGACTTAGTGGTTTGACCTATAGTTTAGCCGACGAAAATTATATTTCGTCAGCTAAACTCTTGCGTTCCGCGCCTTTTTATTGTCCGCCGTTGGATGGCTCAGATCCGACGGCTGTTGATCTTCCAAAGTATAGCCGACGAAATCTTATATTTCGTCGGCTAAACTCTTGCGATCCGCGCCTTTTTATTGTCCGCCGTTGGATGGCTCAGATCCGACGGCTGTTGATCTTCCAAAGTATAGTCGACGACATTCAAAGAATAGCCGACGAAATCTTTTAAATCGTCGGCTATTCTCTCTGCTATAAAAGCTGAAAGTCGCTTTCAGGCCGACTTTTTCTCTCCTCCTCCTCCTCCTTCCCCTCCTCCTCCGACCTCCTCCTCCTCCTTCTCCTCCTCCACTAGGTAATTTTTATTTTTTGCAATTTATTTTAATTGTATAATTTAGGTATATAATTTAGATATTTAAGTGTGTGTTAAATTGTTATATATATTGGTTATATATATAAATTGTTAGATTAATTATATATATAAATTTGTAGATTAATTATATAAATTGTTATATATTTGTTAATATATACACATATTTGTGTGTATATATATATATATATATGTTAATGTATACTTTAATTGTTATATATAAATTGTTAAATTAATTATATATATAAATTGGTAGCCTAATTATTTAAATGGTTATATTTATGTTAATATATAAATGGTTATTTGTATGTATATATATGTTAATGAGGAAATATAGTTATATTTGTATATAAATGGTTATATTTATGTTAATGGTTAGTATTATTTAAAATTAGTTAAATTATAAATATTAACTTGTTAGTATGTTTTAAAATATATTAGTATTATTAGTTATTATATTAATTAGAATTTGTTATTTAATGTAATATAATTTAATATTAATTAATGTATTAATTTATTTGTTTCCAGATGGCCGATGCATTTAGACAGCTATTCAGAGGCCGTCGTTCCAGATCTAGGGGTTCTGGAAGTTCTGGCGGATCTGGAGACTCCGAGAGGACCCCTAGCCAGCCTGAGAGGACCACCAGCCAGCCTCAGAGGATCGATTCATCCCATCCCCGAAGGAGTGTGAGCAACCGGCACCTGTTGACAGTAGCCGCAGAGGGGCTACAGCAAGCCCACAGACCCGTAGCAAGGGCACCAGGGCCCGGCCCAGGACCCAGGATCGGATCACCAGCACCAGGCCTCGGGGCCCAGCACTCTATCCTGCCTCCAGGGATCCTGGGACCGGGGGCGCCTGCCTGCCAAAGAGGGCACCAGAATGTACAAACAGAGGGGAACCAGTCCCACATCGAAGGGTGAGGCCAGCCCTCACCCCCAACCACCTATATATGGGCCCCAACTACCACCATAAATAGGTAACTGATCTCACTCACCGCTTACATACGTGCTCAAGTTATATATATTCCAACTATACTGACTTAGGCATCGGAGAGGAGAAGACCGGCCCGCCCGGTATTCCCCTTAGTAAGCAGGTTAGCAGGAGATCACTGAGGATTCACCTGTATCTACCGGACCCCTGGGTTTAGGCAGAAACAATTGGCGCCGTCTGTGGGAAGTCTGAACAAGAAGCCGTGTAAGCAACATCGCTGGCTGAGATTGTGGAAATGAGTCAAGAGAGAGGTACCACCGAGGAGGGGCGTGTTGCAACTGAGCAAACGCTC
The DNA here is from genome assembly GCA_963682095.1 of Potentilla sterilis. Taxonomy (NCBI): domain Eukaryota; kingdom Viridiplantae; phylum Streptophyta; class Magnoliopsida; order Rosales; family Rosaceae; genus Potentilla; species Potentilla sterilis. The sequence goes on along the minus strand of OY821765.1, from coordinate 18,500,760 downwards.
GCCTCCACCCCTGTCGTCACGCGGGAGCCGCGTGGCGATCAGGGCAGCGATCGAGGAAGGAGCTGTGGGGGACCATCCGGCATGCCGGGGACCCGCCACGACAGCTCGCGAGGTAAAGACCCGGCCGGGGATGAAGACAGTCCAGTGCTTCGTGGCCTATCCCTGACGTTCTCAGATGATCTGAGCGATCAGTCTGAGAGCCCGGACCGAGACCCTACGTACAGCCCCGACCATGACGGCATGGCGGGAGAGATACGAGCAATGGCCGCGGAGGTCAGTCGTCTCAGAGAGGAGAACGACCGGGACAGAGCCAAATCCCAGGCCCGGTACGAAGAGATGGAAGCGGTGAAAGCTGCCCTGGTAGCCGCCCTGGAGAGAGGGCAACAGCGTAGTAACGCCATGGCCGAGGCACAAGCAGCACCCCCGCCAGTCCAACCCCGGCAGCTAGAGGCAGGGCAGTCTTCGGGCGGCCGACCCGGTGATCCTGTGCGAGAGAAATCGCAAGCCGGCGCAGACCTGCCGAAGAGCACGCCAGCCTCCCATCAGCTGCACGCTTCGTCTGTGGATGAATCTGAGACCCCGACCGCCCGGGCATTGCAGCTGCTAGCCAACACCGTTTCGGACCTGAAGGCCCAAATGGAGGCGAACGAGAGAAGAGCCGCACGACCGATGGAGGGCGCCCGGTTTAATGAGCGCATGGGTCCCTTTTCGCTCCGGGTCATAGAGTCAGGGAGATCTGGCAACCAGAAGTCCCTCAAGCTCACCTACTCCGGGTCCGGTTGCCCGTATCAACACTTGGACAGCTTCTGGTCCCAGACCTGCGCCAAGGGCTACTCCGATGCAGTCTGCTGCAACATCTTCTAGGAGACCCTGTCTGGAGAAGCTCTCAGTTGGTTCTACGAGCTTCCAGCGAACTCGATTGAGGCCTTCGAGCAGCTAGCTGACCGATTCGTAGGCCGCTTCATCCTCCGAGTTGAGGGAGCTCGAACTTCGACCATCCTCTTCAACTGCATCCAGGCTCCCGGAGAGGAGTTGAGAACCTTTGTCAACCGCTGGCAGACGGCCACGGCTGGGGTCCGGAACCTGGACAAAGGCATCGCCGAGATGGCGTTCAAGCAGGGGCTTCGAGCGGGAAAGTTTTCCTACGCCGTCCGGGTAGAGCTCCCGCAGGGGTACGATGAGTTGATGGCTATGGCCATCCGGCACGCCCAGGCCTATCACGAGACCTATGGGCACCATCTGCTGAAGAGGAAGCGGGATGAGCAGGAGCAAGACCATCCCCGGGAGGAGAACCCCCCGCCCAGTCAGGAGAGCAAGCCCAGTCAGCGGACCGAGCACGGGAGTCGTCGACCCAGCCGGAACAACAACAACAACAACAAGAACTGGCCACAGCGGCAGCAGAGGCCCTTCTCCGACAGGACCCAGCCCCAGGCCGAGCACAAGCCGGCACCGTATCGCCAAGAGCGCCCACTGGCGATCATGCCAGCACCATCTGCCGGTCAAGAAGTCTTCTCCACTCTCACCGCGTCCTATGAGGACATTCTGCTTGAGAATGGGAGCGTCATCCCCCCACCGCCCAAGAGAAAGTACCCCAAGGGGAAGCTCACAACGGCGCAGACGGGCAAGTACTGTTCGTATCATGATGAGGCAACTCATCGAACGAATCAGTGCTGCGCTCTCAAGACCGCGGTTCCAGGACTTGATTGATAACGGCCAGCTCCAGCGGTACGTGGGCGAGAAAAGGCCAGACCCCGACCGAGAGAGTGACCCGGCCTGGTAAACCCGCTGAGTCCGAGCGGTTAGTTTAGCATATCGCCGGTTCAACCGATTGTAAAGATCACGAATATATGCAAACTACTTTTGAGAAAATTTCTACTGGCCCCGCAAGCTCAAATATATTCATAATCAAGTGAAGTGTACAAGCAAGTAACCATTCCGGAGGGTTTTACAAGAAAAGAGAGCAAGGAAAATATCCTAAAGAGCCGCGTCTCCAGCCTCTCCAGCGATAGCTTCGTCGTCGACCTCAGCTCCGGCTCTGGCTCCGGCAGGCTCGGCACCATTGGTAGAAGAATCCAAGTGCGAGCGAGCCGCTTCTCCTGGCTACCCCTCCCATGGTAGCTGCTGGATGACCGGCTCCTCGGGAGCATCTCCTTCGGCAGAGGCACCCGGCATCAGGGAAGTATTCAGCCACCCCTTTACCGCCCATTCCGTGTACGCATCCAAGATGCCCTCTTCCCGGGCCTTCTCCAGGCAGTCCAGGTACCGGTCGCTCTCTTCGTATTGAAGGACGAACCGGTTGTATTGTTCCGGGTCGTCTCCCCCGGCAGCAGCAGCGGCAGCAGTGGCTCCCACCTGGAGCTCGTCTATCTTGGCCTCCAGCTCGGCCCTCTCGGCATCGGCCCGCTCCCTTTCCTTCTCCAGGCTCCGGTTCTGCTCCTCCAGCCTCTGGGCCCTCTCCTCCAGCTTCTTGGCCCTCTCCTCCGCTCTGGCCTTCTCCCGATCCGAGCGGGACTTCTCCACCTCCAGAAGCTTCCGAGACTCAGATAAAGCAGTTATCTGTCTCTTCAGCTCTGGCAGCTCCTCGCTCGCATCCGGTTGGTACAGACTGTACAGCAACTGCAGGACAACAAAGGCAATTAGTCAAGCAGCAAAAGAAAGCAAGTTACAAGCAGCATGGTGGCACCATGCGGAACTTACCCGGAAGACGGATTCCTTGCATTTTGGCCGGTTCCCACCCGCCAGCACGCCGTCAATCCCGGGTCTGTCCAGGCCGAAGCTGGCCAGGTCCGCTACCATTTGCCGGACGAGTGCATTGTCCGGGCTTCCCCTCGGCGCCTCTGCAGGCGCAGGACTGCTCTGCCGGTCAGCGGCAGCTCCCTCCCCAGCATTGGATGGTCCGCCGCTGGTTATCCTGACCCGTTTGGCCAGGCTCTCCCGGGACGACCCTCCGGTTAATGTCACCAGCACGGAAGCAGGCACTTCCGGTACTCTCCGCTTCTCTCCCCGGCCTTCGGGAGAAGAAGAACGTGCGCCTGCACGAGGAACACGGGCAGCGATCGGCAGGGCCGCCGCACGGTTGGGGATCCTGTTCGCTCCCCCAGGAATCCGCACCGGCCCCCCGGTGCTCTTGCCCTTCCCGGGCACCGCCGACGGCGCAGAGCGATGGGTCTTCACCCGCTCCAGGAGATAGGCGGAGTCGTCGACATCCAGGGCCCTGGGCTCTGCATGCATCGTGACCCGCCCGTCCTCCTCCACGGAGGACCGTGCGACGCTCGCACCCTTTTCCTTCAGCTGCCTCAGGAGGTCTTCCCCGTCCATAGCAAGAGTGTTTTCGGGCTTGATGACCGCCCGGGTTGATGCACCTATAGGACAAGCAAAAAGTTAGAATTTTAAGCAAAGCTAGCACAAGTATCACCGCTAGGGTTTGCTACACACCGGGATCCCGCCCGAGCCCACAGTGTTCCAGCACTTCTCGCCGGATGAAATTATACGAACTTCGTTCCAGCTCGTCCCAGCAGCCGCGAATAGTTGAGATCCTCTCCCGCTCTAGCTCGGATAACTCGAACGACTGGTCGCCGATGGGTTGGAAGGGGCCAGGAACCCGGTACCTCCTCCTCCTCACCTGCCAAGCCCCGCCCGCCATCACTACCTTCTTTCTCCAGCTATTGTCTACCCATGAAGGCATAATGGTGATGACCGATTGATTGTTCCGGCCATTGAAGGACAGGCAACCCTTGGACCCCTGCTTCCTCGAGTAGGACAACATATACAAAGCCCGGAATTCGTTGATCGTAGGCATACTCATTCCGGACAGCTCGTATAGGCAGCCAAGGCCCAGTAGCCGCCTCCATTGGAGCCCGGGAAGCTGCGCGGGCGACGCAGGCAGCGCACTCAGTATGTACTGCACAAAGTCGGGCAGCGGTAGTGACATCCCGTGCCGGAACTGATCCGGATGCACGGCAACCCAACCTTCCTCCGAATTGCAGGCTGATTCACCGGGGTTCAGTGGCCGAAGCAGAACATCGTCCGGGATACTCCACGTTTCCCGGAACGCGGCAATTTCTGCAGGGGTCATACTACCCTCCGGTTCGTCACACACCACGGCAATTCTTCCTCTACCGATGGTGTAGCTCTCCAGGGGAGCACCGGCCTGGCGCACCCCGTGCGGTATTTCAGCCTCCGAGGACTCTGACCCGGAAGCTGACGACGTAGACGAAGCCCCGCTCCCGGAGCGGTCAGTGGCTTCGTGCTCCGGGGCTTCCGAACCAAGCCAGTCCTCCATCCTCTCCACATCATCTACGATAGGACCTCTGGCGGCAGATTCAGAAGCCCCGTCCGAACTCGAAGTGTACATCTTGACCTAGGGGCAGAAAGCAAAACCCTAGCGCTCGTCAGCAACACACTACAACACAGATCCCTCCTACGGCCTCTCCCCAAAAGTTTGCCGCTGAGCAGCCCAGTCAGCGACACAGATCCCTCCCCCCCCCCCCCCCCCCCCGCCGCAAAACAACAAATGAAAAAGCAAGAAAAACACCGGGGCAAAGAACACAACTTACCGATTAATATGCTCAGCCGAGGACAATCCGCCCTGCGAAAGCAACGAGCAATGGTAAGAAGAGACTTGGGAGCGCTTGAAACAACGGATCTCTTGGGGCAAAGAACTTAGGGTTTCTCGCCGGATCTCCTCCTTTTTCTCTTAGTCTCTCTGAGTACAAGAAGCAAAAGTGGAAAGAAGAGCAGAAGAGACCTATTTATAGAGGGGACCGGTGCCCTAGGCATTTGAAATCCCTCCAAAACGCGCAATCAGAGCAACTCAAACGCCTGCGAATCCAGGCCCTCCATCTCAAAACCGTTCCCTGATGGCACGTGTCCCAGCATTGGTAAACTGCCCATGCCATCATAAACTGACGGGACTGATGGACTTCCTCCTTAAATGCATGTCAGCCACCTGTCCCACACGCTGGCGACAGGAAGGTAGGAGCAGGAACCAAGGAGTCAGGCTCCCCCACACTTCCCCAGGTTCCACGGTTGCACGCCTTCATTACTATAAGTCAACCGGTCATAAACTCTCACCGGCTGTGATCATCCACCCGCTTCGAGAGCATCTATCCGGGTATGAGCAGGATCTCGTTTCGATATGGCATGTCGCCCGTGCGAGTCCCGCCCGGTACCATGGCAGTTCGCGGTTATGATCTTTCAACCGGCTGCATGGCTTCTTCGTTGCAAGGCTTGAAGACCTCTCACCGGCTGTGATCATCCACCCGCTTCGAGAGCATCTATCCGGGTATGAGCAGGATCTCGTTTCGATATGGCATGTCACCCGTGCGAGTCCCGCCCGGTACCATGGCAGTTCGCGGTTATGATCATTCAACCGGCTGCATGGCGTCTTCGCTGCAAGGCTTGAAGACCTCTCACCGGCTGTGATCATCCACCCGCTTCGAGAGCATCTATCCAGGTCTGAGCAGGATCTCGTTTCGATATGGCATGTCGCCCGTGCGAGTCCCGCCCGGTACCATGGCAGTTCGCGGTTATGATCATTCAACCGGCTGCATGGCTTCTTCGCTGCAAGGCTTGAAGACCTCTCACCGGCTGTGATCATCCACCCACTTCGAGAGCATCTATCCAGGTCTGAGCAGGATCTCGTTTCGATATGGCATGTCGCCCGTGCGAGATCCGCTCAGTCCGTAGCAGTCTACGGTTAGGTATCACCCCGCCGACTGCACGCTATCTTACTGGAGACCTCGTCTCGATATGGCATGTCGCCCGGTCGAGGTCCATCCAGTTACATCTCACTTGGGGGACTCGTTTCGATATGGCATGTCGCCCGTGCGAGATCCGCCCATCGGTTACGTCGCATCCAACCGGGACGAGAGCATTTTCCGGGAACATAATCCACCCGGACCCATGGCATTTCACTGGGGGACTCGTCTCGATATGGCATGTCGCCCGGTCGAGTCCGCCTGCCTCCATGGCCAATGCATGGGCTTTATAAACCCGGGCGAGTTTACATCTAACACATGTACTCTTGTCCAGCAGGATAAAAACCCTGCATCGCACTGAACTGCGATACTGTCCAGCAGGATAAAAACCCTGCGTCGCACTGAACTGCGATACCTTTGGGGATACATGGGAGACTCGTTATCTCAACACCATCCCACCGGGCAGATTGTTTCTCTAACACAGAACAAGTCTCCCCGCAGGCTAACAAACCTGCACATTTACCTCATCGCTTATTCAACACAAGTTGAGAAGAACTAGCCAGTGTTTACCGGTGCTTTAAAACAGCCCGCAAACACCGGGGTAATCTCCCCGCAGCCTAGCAATATGGAACTCGTTCCGCTTTGGCAGAACGCCCGGTTCTGGCCCAGTTAGCTCCGCTCCGTTCTGATTTGGCAGAACGCCCGGTTCTGGCCCAGTTAGCTCCGTTCCCTTCCGATTTGGCAAGATGCCCGGTTCGGGTCCAGTGAGCTCTGCTTCGTTCCGATAGGGCAGCAGGCCCAATCAGAATTCCGTGCATTAATCTCTTGCATGACGGATTTCAACTCCTCATTATCATTCCATGCAAAAATCTCTTGCATGGCGGATTTCAACGCCTCATCATCATTCCATGCATGCATCTATCACATGGCATCATCTCATGCACTCTTCGGGTTTCCACCCCGCTCCATGCTCATAAACACCACAACACTTGAGCACAGTACTATTTACATTGCATACGTACTTATAAGCTATTACTTGCCATCGGTAACAGGTACTCACCTCGGTCACGCCCAATCTTTAACGCGGACTTGGGGGACTGGGCACCGATAGGTGGGTAACCCCGCGGGTCTGCGAGATAAGAGCAAGACAGATAAGTCCCCATTCAAGATTGCACTTGACCGAGAACTTGGGGGACTTGTTGACAGTAGCCGCAGAGGGGCTACAGCAATCCCACAGACCCGCAGCAAGGGCACCAGGGCCCGGCCCAGGACCCAGGATCGGATCACCAGCACCAGGCCTCGGGGCCCAGCACTCTATCCTGCCTCCAGGGATCCTGGGACCGGGGGCGCCTGCCTGCCAAAGAGGGCACCAGAATGTACAAACAGAGGGGAACCAGTCCCACATCGAAGGGTGAGGCCAGCCCTCACCCCCAACCACCTATATATGGGCCCCAACTACCACCATAAATAGGTAACTGATCTCACTCACCGCTTACATACGTGCTCAAGTTATATATATTCCAACTATACTGACTTAGGCATCGGAGAGGAGAAGACCGGCCCGCCC